>OX459056.1:8508599-8814903 GCA_949775005.1 Orthosia gothica | reverse complement strand
ATGTGAATTTATTTAATGTATGTACTCATGTACCTAAATATTGTAAAAATCATTTTTTTTTTAAAAGAGTAAGTATGGAGTTTCTTGTGCATTCTTCTCCATAACAAGCTACTTTCCGAATGCACGGTAGAATCATTTTTTTTTTAAAAGAGTAAGTATGGAGTTTCTTGTGCATTCTTCTCCATAACAAGCTACTTTCCGAATGCACGGTAGAATCAACTTTTATTCCATGTAAATTTAAAAAGTATGGAGTTTCTTGTGCATTCTTCTCCATAACTAGCTACTTTCCGAATGCACGGTAGAATCAACTTGTATTCCATTTAAATTTAAATTGTGACATTCAAAAGTGCCGCTTGGTGGCCCAGTTGAAATAAATATCTTTTGTCTTGTCTTTGTCTTTAGGCGGTACACTCATTGCAAGTTGTCAGTTCATGTCTTGTGAGCGTTGTCCTAAAGCTTCTGTCTTCAAAGTCAGGGACCCTTCGATTGGCTGTCTTCATTGAATTATCTTTTATTTATTTTTGACACACAAATTTATTTTTGATATACCCTCATTCACAGTACATATTCAAATTTTGATTTATACTTTCATGCTTATGCTGCCTATAACTGTCGACAGACCATACGGCGGATCTTGTCTCCCGCGGGCTGAAGGCTGATTCCATCAGTCTATCTTCTTAGTGGGGGGCTGAAACTGCAATCAAAAAACCTGTTCATCATGAGAAATGGCTAGCTGGCTCACTCTAGTAAAGTTAGTTTAAACTCCCATCCTATTTCTTGTTCCTCTAATCCCGACAACTCTTCTACTCCTATTCCTTCTGTTTCCATTGGACGGCCACTTAATTCTACTCTCATCCACAGGTCTCTAATGGCGACGAGAAGCCTTATTTTGAAGAGCTCTAAAGCGACGGGAGTCACCAAGGTGACTAAAGAGGAGCATCATTTTGAGGGGCATGTTCTCATATCTGCCTCCTTCCAGATTTCTTGAAGCCATCGCTTCAACCCGGGCAGCATGTTGGGAATTCTACCCAACACTTCAGGCGGCCGGAGCGCGCAGTCAACGCTGCACACACATCTGCGTGACCCACACGGCATCGGTGTGTGGGTGCACAGCGCGGCGGCGACGCGGCACGGCTCGTCGGACATTCGCTACCACGGACTCCACCGCAACAGTCGTCACCTCTTCCTAATTTCAATTGTTTGTCCGGAACAGTTTAATTTAATTAAAATATAACGGCTTTAAAAACCAACCGCCTTTTTATACAGTCCACTCATAATTTCACCCACGAGCTAACACACAGCTATGAAAATTTTGGGGGACAGGGGTCTCCCTGCCTCACTCCTCGTAGAATTGGTATTTCTGGACCTCGTTTCTCCAGTTTCACACAACTAGTGCTGTTGTCATATATGTTTTTCAAAACGGTTTTGTACTTTTCGTGTACTTGGCATTTGTTTAATGCTTCCCAGATTGCATCGTGTGATATTGTGTCGAATGCTTTAGCGTAATCGATGAATGCTACGTATAATGGCCTGTTAAACTCCTTGTATTTTTCTATTTACAGTACAGTACAGCTTAAACATAAGAATGACAAATATGCTATCACACTAATATTATAAAGGCGAAAGTTTGTTACTTCTTCACACCAAAACTGCTAAACGGATCTGGATACAATTTGGCACAGAGATAGATGACTTTCAGCAATAGCACATAGGATACTTTTTATCCTGGGATAACAAGTTTCGTAGTACCGGGATAGAGATCCGTCCAGCCGTTTGAGCGTAACAAATATAGATACAAACACATACACACTCACAAACTTTCGCCTTTATAATATTAGTTATTGGGAGAAGTACTAACTACTATTTTATAAAATCAGTAAGATTAAGGTATGATTAGTAAGTAATGATATAAAAGTACCTATGTATGACACGTACAGACGTGTGGTTAGAAACATAGTTTGATTTCAAAGAAATTCTTTTCGAGACTTTCTTTCAATTAGTGTTTTGTGGACGTTATTAAGTACAAAGTTAGTTGCTACAACTTTGACAAAATATCGTTAAACAACTGGTCGGGATAATTTTACGTTTCCACAAAATGTCTTCTAAAAACTTTTGAAACATCGTGCAAGCAAAATAAAATAAAAAATTGTCGGGATTCGGTCTATACATGTTACTGCCGAGGTAAAATCACCTTGGCTTTCTGTAATAGTGTACTATATCCAAAAGTACACAGCACACAAGCAAGCATGTTCAATATCACAAACCTTTTGGGCATTCGCTTCATTTACTTACCTTTACCTTTCCAGCAGGAATAAACAGCGACCTGAAAAATAAGACAAAACCAAAAAACATGACCGACGTACCGACTGTTTTATTTTAAGTTTTCCTGTAAGTCTATACATATCAATATGGTACGTTTACACAGAGCATCCGTATTTCCAGGATCGTTTTACGGATCCGTCGCTACTGAAGGTGATATTCACACCGCATCGACTGTACCGTTTTAAAAGATTCGTCACTACTGGAAGTAATGTTCACACCACATTTAGTCAGTGTACCACCAACTTTCAAACAAAACGGATCAGTATTTTAATACTGTTGTGTGTAAAATCGCTCATTACAACTACCTACGCCATTGCCGAATAAAAACGTATACGATAAAGCGGACCTGCTGTATATTTTGTCGGATCGGTATTTTTTACTGTATCTGGTATAACGTCATGTGAGTGAAATCGCTCATACAACTACATACATCAGCGCCGAATAAAAACGTGTACGATAAAGCAGACCAGTAAAACGGACCTCTGTGTGCACGAGCTCTTATTTGTATACCCACATTATTAGCGAAGATTTTTTTCCATTTATCTATGGACAATTCTTATTTTGATTTAATTTAATTTATAATTTTATTTGTATACTTTGCTTGTTAACTTTACCTCAAAAAACTTGTACCACTGCCCTTAATACGAGTTATTTTACACCTATCTGTTTTGTTAACTAATTGTAACCCTCAAATGATTCAATTGATTTATGTCAACTCTGTTGTTTCTGTTGTGCAAGAACACCAGATTGTAAGTAACAGAAAGGACAACATCAAAAAGTTTATTAATCATGCATAACACAGGTGTGACTGTGACACGGCGACACCGTGTAAGCCCTTAGTAGGTGTCCCAAAACTTTAGACCCATCATAACATGGACAGAACAAAATAACTTCATTTAACTTTAGCCGACCCTTCCGTGTCGGCATCAAATAGAAAGAAAAAATCCCCTCGCTGACTGATTGCCTCATCAACCCAGAAAGCAAAGAAACACGAAACCCGCGAATTATTTTCTTATTTTAAACCAAAAAAGTTTTCTTATGACCGGGGCGAATTGGCCGTAACTTAGTTCGACAGTGGCCTTTAAAGCCAGTGGCGTAGCGTGCCTTGGCGGGGCCCTTTATAAAAAATTGTTTGGGGCCCTTATGAAGGCTAAAGATTTCTCACAAAAGAAAAAAAAAATGCCTAAAATGAAAAGAAATATTTATGCATCATAATTATCTATCTGTCACTTTTTCCAAAAATTTTACAAATAATTCAAATTAAATATACACTCTCCTTGCCTATTTTTTTGGCAAACTGATTTATTAAATCATTTATAGCTGATGATGACTTTAGTTTTTCTAAAGTTTCTGCCTTTATGGACAATAGTGACAGGTCTGTCAGGCGCACATGTCGCATCAAAGTTCTTAGGTAATTATTTATAAGTTTTGAGATGTCTTTACTGTATTAACAAAAAATTGGGAAGTTTTTATTAACTTTTGCTTACGCACGTCGGCGGCCCCCAATGAACCGGGGGCCCCGTATAATTTATACGGCAGATACGGCGGTAGCTACGCCCCTGTTTAAAGCTCTACTTTATCTGGTTAAATATTTGCATTATAAACATGAAGTTTTGCGAAAATCAACAAACAGTTCGTTAATAGAACACAATGTTGTTAAAATTTAGTATTCGTGTACTAACTAAAGTATAATAGTAACATAATATAAGCAGGGTGAAAGGTTAAAATACCGTCATTAACATAAGGGAGCAGATTCGGTCTGTGGGCGAAAGATAACTTTTGATTGGTAGTCGGGGAGCCAGTGATCCGTGCCAGTCAGAATAGGCCGGGAGCCGGTCGAGTGTGACTTGTGTCGTGAACTCGATCCTTCATAAGCTCTTGTCTATACAAAGAGACGATTTCGAATTATTGCCTATGAGTAGTTTTGATTTCTAGCGCTTTTATTTTTAGTTTTTTTTCGTAGGGCTACATGATCGCGAACTGGCTGACCATAACCAGATGTATCCTTTTTTTTTTAATAAGGTACCTATAAACATATAAGTGTTATATATTTTTGAAATCAACTCTTAAAACCCTTTATTTTGATACTCCACACGATGAATCTGGAAGAAAAAAAATTTGGTGCCCCACGATATGGTGCCCAAAATCCGCAATTTTTTTATATTCCAATTTTTATGTAGTAATTAACACTCGCAGGGTTAATGAGAATCGATTGACGTAAGAATCATCAAAATCGCCCAACGCGTTTGGTCTCTAGAACGCCACATAGGAACATACATACATACATAGACTGATAAACACATTATCCTCCTTCGGCAGTCGGGTAAAAATACAGTGACTTTTATGTTGTTTATGTTTTCGACGTAACATCATTTAATTTATCGAAGTTATTTAACAATAAGTAATACCTTCTGATATTTTTACAAAAAAAATAGGCAGTGGAGATGAAGAAAGTTGAAGATACAGGGTATCTTTCGAAATAAAAGTCATGTTTATTAAACAAGTCTTTGCCTCCAAACATCAAAGCGAATTCCAAAAATATGTTATTTATAATTCCGAAACCCTAATTCAAAGTCCGAAAAAATAAATAAAAGAGGGAAAAAAAAAACAAGTTTCATCAGCTCTAACATCACAAAGGAATCCTGAATGATGTCGGCACTCGCCTCACAAAATTCGCGAAACGAAGTTTCAAACTTAATTTGCATTTGGAATAGAAATAAAAAAATGACAATCGTGCTCCGGGAAAAAAAACGTGGAAATCGAATGAAGAGCGAGAACCCGAGATAGCATTTGTTAATCGCATTTAACAATTTATTACGACGTCTCAATGCCATCAGAGCGAGAAATCAAAAAATTATGGAACATAAAAGGATGAAATTCACGAAGAAATTTCGTATTAAAGATGAATAAAGAAAAGTCATGGGGTACAGTCAGTTTGATTCGCTCACAGACATTTAACATGACAAAGTTTAGAATAAATGCGTTTTGAATGACAATCAAAATTAGGTCATCATGACTTTTGACAATAGATTCTTCCAATAGATTCAATTCAATTCAATTTATTCATTTACAATATACATTGTGTTCGAAATTTTAACATCATAAAACATAACAATAAAATTAAAAGTAAACACTAAGCTTAAATCAAATTCATTAGATAACATGCAGACATAAGTAATAATACGATTACAATTAATTAATTGGTAATTGACAACACAAAAATAACACAAACCTATAATTCATCTACAGAGTATGGCCTTTTTCCAAAAGAAATACCTTGAGCTTTGCTTTGAAGGAGCCTGTGTACAAAATGCTTTTCAAGTCAAGAGGTAATCTATTAAACACTTTAACGGCCTGATATTGTGGACTATGTTTAGCAATTCCAAATTGAGGCACTAATTTATTTCCAAAGTCTTTCCTTCGTGTATTTTCCCTAACCTGCCTATTTTCGTCTGTTTCGAAGTTATAAATGTATTTTTTTGTCGTACATAATATCACATATCCATCCTAGTACATAATATCACATATCCTTACCTTCTTCCAGCTTCCGACATATCCTTAGCTTCCTTTCCTTGCCGGTTTCGCCAGTGTGAATTGAAGAAATTATCCCAAGAGAACGTACACCCATGATAAAAAGTATCCTATTCTCCAACTTCCAATCTATCATAATTACGAGTCGAGATGCAAAAGGTACCATTTACTTCCACTTAGGGAGAGAAGGAGTATATCAGATATCTCCTTACTTATTAAGTTAGCGCAATCTTTAATCGACGCCCCGCAACTTCTCTCTAAGATTAATTTACGCGCCCCTACCAGATCCGCTAGAATGCCCTTTCTTTTTCTTAACGTCCCCCGCTGCTGCACAAATTACAGACAGAATTCGTTCTTTATAAGATGCGCTAAATCTTACAATAAATTGGTTGACTTTTCTGAATTTGACTTATTCACTACTAAACCGCAAGTATTCATTCGAATACTTACTAAACATTGGTTCGAATTGGTTCAATAACTGTTTTTTATTGCACCTCAAGACGAGGTATTATTGTGATTGTATGTTATAGCTTAAAGTACATATTATCATTGTGATTCATTTTTTTTTTCTCTAACAGGCTTGCTCTTTATAGTAAATTAAATGCGAAAACATGTAATTGGTTACTAGTTGGTTAATCTGATGTTAAATTTGTTTGTTTTCCTACTACAATAAAATAAAATAAAATAAATAAATCTCTAAACTAAAATTCATCACAATTGGTTCAGCTGTTTAGCCGTGAAAACGTAACAAACGCACAGACTTTTGCATTTAAAAAGTTTATAGCTTTTTTTTTTATTTGCCCCCCACTAGGAATTTCTTCCTGTATCGTGGGTGCATTAACAAACATTTAAACTCACACACACAAGATACCCAGATCCTGAACAACTATCTGTTGGCCATAAAAATATTTGTTCCGTGCGGGACGCGAACACGCTACAAGCAGCGCAGCAGTCAATCGCTCAACCACTAAGCCAACCGTGACGTCAATAAAAAAATGTCGTCAAAAATTAGCCCGAGGGAACATATTGCCGGGATGAAAAATATGTGCTATTCCAGACTATAATCTATCTCTGTGCCGAATTTCATCCAGATCCATCCAATAGTTTGAGCATGAAGAAGTAACAGACATACACACACACACACACTCACAAACTTTCACCTTTATAATATTAGTGTGATAGAGTGATACTAACTTCTGTCCGCAGGTTTGCCCGCGAAAAAGTCCATTCCACTATTGGATGGATAGTATTATAGCGTATAAACGATTACCTAAAATAATATATATTCTATATAAGTCTGAGCAGCAACGAAGCTGTTCAGACTTCCACAGCATTTTATAGAAAAAGTTTGTATGAGGCTGATAATTAGTTAAATGATAAATGATTTTATTTCTGTAAGTTGGTTTGTACAAACACTTTTACATGTCGATCATATTTTTTAAAACTAGATGAGGTCGGCGTTTCCTATCTGACTACTCTGAGAAGAAAGGCCGAAACAAACTCAGAGGTCACAGTCTCTTTTAAAGTCTTGACAAAATCTTGGTTATATCATGTGAAGACCATGTAGACAGATGTCTGAAATGGTCTTTTGAGGAAAGAACCAGCCAGATTGAGTGGACCTGTCCAGTCAGTGCACGCATTTGTCAATAACCGAGCAGCTCAACTCAGAATTTACGGAGCTCAACGATTCGACGAACAATACCAAAGAAAGGACATTCGGGTAGGCCGCATAAACTACTCAAACTGCCAGACCATGAGTAAAAACTAACCAAGTTATAATAAAAAACAAAAATCCACATAGTCTTCACATTCACAATAATAAAAATAAAATAATATAATACTTTAAAAAGTAAATATTCTTGTCATTGCAAGAAAACAAAAAAAATATCAAAATTAAAAACAACATTCACGGTGCAAAATATAAAAAAAACAAAATTTATTGGAGCAGCTCAATCCCAAGCCTTTTTGTCCTCAACGTAATCTTTAATAGTATAAAACGCTTTCTGCAACAACTTACGTTTAATGAATGATTTGAATTTATTGAGACTTAGATCTTGTACGTGGCTTGGAAGCTTATTATAAAAACGTACACATTGACATCTAAACGAGCCACCTATCTTCTTGAGCCTTGTTGTAGGTACTACAAATTTGTGTTTGTTCCTAGTATTTATGTTATGGATATCACTGTATTTTTTAAACAATTTTATATTTTAAGTTGTTGTAAGCTTAATTTGTACTGCAAGCCAAAGAAAACGTAGCCTGTGTACAATATAAATGGCCAGAAAAAAACAGGCTATTACATACGATATAGTAAAAGGAAATCTTAACAGATAGATACTAATTCATCTTCATTTTTTTATGTTACTAATGCTGTCCCACTGCTGATCATAGGCCTTCGCTAAGTCCATCCAGATACTCTTCTCCTGTGCGCAGTTTCAATCCAGCCCTCATGGTAAGCGTCCAAATTATCTTGCAACTCTTTTTGGGCTGGCCTCAACTTCTCCTTCCATTTTCAGAAGCCCACTGGGTGGAGACTCTTGCGCAACGATTATGCATGCGACAGAAGTTACTCGAGTAATTATTGGAAATATTGTAAAACCAAACCATTTTTTAAAAGAGTAACCATGGAGTTTCTTGCCGGCTCTTCTCCATAGGAAACGACCAACCCGAACCGTGCACCTTTTGTCGACGTTTTATAAGTGCCCATGTAGGCCTATGTGAAATAAAAAAAAAATATTTTGTTTTTTTTTTAAATTTTGATTCCCATTTGAGCCTGGCAGCCTTTTTGCCCACGTCTTTTAGCCCGTTTAACACCATAGTATTCCATATTCGTCTCAAATACTATAGGTCTACCAGAATCTCATGGCATTTTTTATTTTTTTTAAATTGTGATTTTCATATGGCAATGTCAATTGTCACCTGTCAAATCAAAGTACTTGATGTGTCAACCGCTGCTGAAATTTTTGATATTATCTTGAAAATTTGTTATTTTTGTGAAAATGTCGAAAAACCCACTTCGATCTCAAGCGAGACATATTCTTTTCAATGTGTATCATAAAATAAGGGAAGAAGAAGGCGTAAATCAAACTCAATCTTTGATTTTAAAGTGCGTCGTAGAGTGGACCGGTAAGTTGGACTGACTTGTTTTGATACTTTTAGTTTATTTTATATTTTTCTTACTTAATTTTTATTTCTTTCCATTACTATTATATGGTAAATCGTAGGTCAGGGCACATCGAATGATGGCCGGATGGAAATGGCAACAGTAATGTAACTGTTACTAATTCTTCGACAAGATATTGATTTTAACGGAGATTGAGAATCTTTGACGTAAGAAAAATATTAAGTAATAATCTGCGCCCTGCAGTGGGACGTGTGTAGAGACGGGAGTTTTTGTCGAGTGAAGTTCAGTGGCTGTTAATATTATTTGCATTATTGATTCCTAGTGGATATTGTGATATATTATTGGTGTAGTTTTGTGTCTCAACTGTCTACGCAACTGGACAATTTGTAAAATCATTGACAGAAGCGATCTCGGGATAGTGGAGCGGAGTATTTTATTGTAGTATTGACTGCCTCTGCAAAGCTTACTGGAAAGACTGACTTGCTGCCAAATACTCCAAAAAACATTAGAATCTGTTACATCCGCATTCTAATGCATACTTAAGAATAAATATAAGGCCTAAAACTCTTTCCAAAGACGTGGCTAAAAGGTCCTAGCAACCAGGCCATAAAACTTACATAAAACAAGTATATATAGACTGATGATGATGAATATAATTATATACTATAAGTAACATGATACATTTTATTATTTTTTACAGACTTTATACATAAAGAGATTAGTTTTGAATATGTTAAATGCCAATGAAAAAGAACCATTTTGATGGAGAGAGATGACATAAAACTACAAAGATACAAGTTTTTGAAATGCCAGTGGAGTTCATGGAATCGTATTCTAGTTTTCTAGTTCTGAATGAGGTTTTAAGTTATTAGTATGATTTAAATGATATATAATAAATTAGTACATAAATTAATATTCAATTGATTTATTTTTCTTATGTTAAGAACCCGATGTATAACAACATTATTCATACACATACCTATAATACTCACAGTGGATCTTTGTGTCTCTGAATTGGTTGCAAGACCCCGCGCAGTAGCTATTTTTGTATCAATGTTGAAGGTGAAGATAGCTTTGTAAAACTGTCTCTTTCACTCGCTTACGTATGTCACATCGTTCTATCTCGCTTACTCTATGCAGTATACTCGATGACAAACTGTTTCTTACGCAATGGTTGGCAGGACCAAGTTCAAAGACACAAAGATCCGCTGTGACTACTATAATATAGGTACCTCATGTTCATTAATACTAAAGACATAAATAAAAATTAAACAGTATCAAGATCGTTTAATCCAATTTCCCCAGTATTGCACACAACAAATTTTTATTTCCACATTTGCCATGAGATTCCGGTAGACCTTTATCTTTTAATAATTTTGTCTAATTATTATAATAATTTCGATCTTTCAAAGATTAAAATACTACAAAAAGTACCTAGGAACTGTTTAAACGACAGTTGATTAGAGGTTTTAATCCTTGTTCTACGTGAGCTTGCCTAAGTATTCGTAAATGAATAGTTACGAAACGACAACGAAGCGCTTCTCTCGCAAATGAAAAACACGCTTGCAAAGTGAATGGCACTCTTTGTACATATGTAAGTCTAGGTCTCACAGGTAGCGGTGCAATGAAACCTGTAATTTAAGACGACGACTAACGCCAACGACCTTGAGGGAACAAAACGCGCACTCGTTTCACACCCGCGCGACCCGAAATTTAGTAGTTTTTTGTACTTTTCTTATTATTCTATGAATTAAAAAAAAAACTTCAAATCAAAAAGGTAGATAATTAAATTGTCTCTGATATGGTGTCGATTTTATTAAAATACGCCTAGTGGTTTAGTTGTGATTGTCGTGTTTTTGTCCGTTTTAGACGTAACTTTACAAATTAATTACACTATGTTTTACGAATAAAACTCAAAATTTGCTCAAAAGAAATTATTAAAAAAATGGTCTAATATAACATATATTTTTCCAATAAATTACGACTAGCCGTTTAGACGTGATTCTCATTTTAAAATCAGCTTCTCAAGGGAATCGGCGCCTTCTTGGATGTCCTACTGATCCTAAACGATATCAAAAAGTTTTCCTTTTATAAAAATGTGAAGACTGTAGGGTTAGATGTTTGTACTCAACCACGAGTGGAGTTATAGTAATAGGGTCCCGTTTTTCCCCTTGGGTACGGAACCCTAAAAAAGGCGAAGCCGTCGGCGAAAGCTAGTAGATTACAAGAAAAACTTAAACTGAAACATAATTTATATATTTATCAAAACTTCATACACAAAGGTACAATGGCGGACTTAATGCCTTAGTTATTCTCTACCAAACTTAACTGGATCTCAGAATTTATCTGTTTCTCAAAAGTCGTAGGATAAAAAAAACTATAATAAAATTGTTCCAAGCTTACTTAGCTGTTGCTTGGAAAACTAAAGATTTTCGTTAAATACGTAAGTGACTTAGAACGTTTTTTTCGTAGGTTCTCGAAATTTTAGGAAAACTCAGAAAGTCAGGACGCGAGTCCAGAAAGCAAAGAACAGAATACGAATAACATTGATGAAATTGATGCCCTTGTCCCATGTTACTTGAGGTCGACCCACTACCTTTTCCACTTCCTTCACTTAATTCCATCCTTTCAACTTTTTTTTTTGTATTTATTTAATTTATATAATACACAAGTAAATTATTATTTACAAACTAATATTAGAAATGAAATAAGAATAAAGATATGTACATTTACGGGGCGTCAAAAAATTCGTCCACATCGCTGTCAACAGGAAAAGTGCCCAGAAGGCTGGCAGCATTGCCACGTTGATGGCAATGCTGATTCTTTGGCCAAAAAAAAGGCCAGCCTTCTGGTCTAGAGAAGAGTCGACCAACCGTTTGGCGATATTCCGAAATAATATGTGAGCACTCGGACCCCATGGCCCTAGTGTTTCAACCCCAAACGGCTCAAACACATAATTACTAATTAAATTGTTGTATTTGCGCCGTTTGAGGTTTTCAGCACCTGCAGCAGCCGCCCCAGAGCAGCCCACCGTGCTAGGAAGATGGGATGGTGCAAGGGTGTCGACGCAAGTTGCATCCCACACCAAAGACCTACCATCCTTTCAACCGTTACACTATTACTGACTCTCTTCTTACATATAATTCTTCACTTATTCCATAAATCATTTATTTGGCCTTTCTCTTCCTCTAAATCTATCCTTCACTCACATATTTTCTTTCTGTCACTTGGATTTATCCTATTCTCTTCACATTGCCTACCTCGTACATCTAACTTCAACAAAATCCCATCTCTAACACGCACACAGTAGAGGAGCAAATTGTCGGAAGACAGATATCCACCACCTCGTGACTTCGTTGAACCCCAAAGAACACTGTCTCTCGTTTATGAACTGCAGTGGCCTATATGGGAGATATTGAATCGGTTGCGTCCCCAAGTAGGCCTATGCAAATATAATTTGGCAAAATGAGAGATAATATTATTGAGCATACAAACGCCCAGTGTAAATGCGATGCTCCTATACTGACTGTACGCCCAACTTGCTGGTGTATCCCAACTACATACTACAACTTACAAGTACACTTGGACAGCGCTACTGACGCTGCAATGGACGTGGCCCCAAACCTACGGAAACCAAACATTTCGATTAAATGTATCGTCGATACGAAAAGATGAAGAACACTAAAGTTATCACAATCTACGAAGCCCGTTGACGTTTCTCATTTTATATGCCGCGATAGCTTTCTACGTAAGAAAATACAACCGACTTCCAAATAAAAACACTACAAAGTGAAAAATAACTTCAATTACGGAAGTCGGTGTTCTTGTTTTCGTTTTCGTTTTTTGACACCGACTTCCGAAATTGAAGTTATTTTTCACTTTGTGGTGTTTTTATTTGGAAGTCGGTTGTATTTTTTGTAAAAAGTTTATTTTTTATTTTTCACTTTTTAGTTGTGGTAAGTAATAGACCAGTTCTATAGGAAAGGTACCAATAATGCCCAAATTGAAGCCAGAATAGATCAACCCAATTACATGAAACTTACAAAACCGGTGAAATAAGAGTACCTAGGTGAACCTTTTACAACTGCGTACCCCTTATTTTATGAAATGGTGAAAACTATAAACAGAAATGCGATTGCAGCCATCCCGATAGATTTGTCGTCATTTATTAGGGTTCCGTACCCAAAGGGTAAAAACGGGACCCTATTACTGAGACTCCGCGGTCCGTCTGTCTGTCTGTCTGTCTGTCTGTCTGTCACCAGGCTGTATCTCATGAACCGTGATAGCTAGACAATTGAAATTTTCACAGGTGATGTATATCTGTTGCCGCTACAACAACAAATACGAAAAACAAAATAAAATAAATATTTAAGGGGGGCTCCCATACAACAAACGTGATTTTTTTGCCGTTTTTTACGAAAATGGTACGGAACCCTTCGTGCGCGAGTCCGACTCGCACTCGGCCGATTTTTTGAAGAGTTCTGATGTATATCTCCGAAGTTCTTCATCAGATCTTGATGAAAATTAAATGGGACCACATGACAAGCATCATCTTTCAAATAAAAAAAGAATCATCAAAATCGGTTCACCCAGTAACAAGTTCTGAGGTAACAAACATAAAAAAAATACATTCGAATTGATAACCTCCTCCTTTTTGCGAAGTCGGTTAAAAAAGAAAAATCAAATTCATAATCTTAGTTAAATACTATGTTACCGATACACTATGACAACGAGTATCATTCGCAATTATCAAGTTTAATAATTATTAAGTATTTTTATAGCTGTCAAAACGGGCCTTTTATTTTTTGACAACTTTAAATAAATATCAGGAAAAAAAAATAAAGTGCTTTCCCGCTGTCAATGCGACCACAGAGAGCACATAGATAAGTCCTCGAGCTTTGTACCAAATGACAATACCAGCACTTACGATAACTACGCACTGCGTTTGTACTAGCGTTTGCGGAAATGACGTATTCAACATTCTGTTGAAACTTTAGCTAAGAATTTGTATGAGCCAGACTTCCATAGTTCTTAATGGAGGAAGTGTTTATGTGCTTAAGTTGGTGCATGTCTTAGTTATGTTAGGTAGCTAAGAGAGTAAAAGGATGAAGAAAACAGGAGGTACTGACTGATGCAAATAATTGATTAGAAGACCATAAAGTGAAAAGGGAGAGACTACAAAGATGATGTTTTATATATGGAAAAATAAGTCAGTCTGCGCCAACCAGAAATCATCGTCAGCCTTTTAATGTTCCCACTGCTGGGACTCACGCCTTCTCTCTGCGAGAGGGAATGCGCCTTAATTCACCACGCGGGCCCAGTGCGGATTGGTGAATGTCACATGTCTTCGATTTTTCGGTTCAAGAACATGCCGGTTTTCTCACGATGTTTTCCTTCACCGTTTTTAAAGCAGTGGTGATAAAATAATTTTAAACAAAGTTTAACGCCTGCCTAGATTCGAACCCACGACCTAAGACACGTAAGTCGGAGCCGTTACTACTGGGCCACCACTGCTCTACCACAACTACCTTCGATTAATTAAATTATTATTTAAAATAGCATAACATTTTCCTCAGAAAGGCCGGCAACCTGATGAAGGTTCCAGAAATCTGCTGAATGCAAGGCACAGGATTGGCCGTTACAGCGATACTTGGAGCGATTTATATACAGCAGTGCATTTTTTTCAACACAATGATGATGACGATTACAAAATGAAACAAGAAGAAGCCAGTTTATCAAAAATGAAGCATCTTTAGTATTAGTACTGATCACTTTATTTCTGGAAAAACCGTTACCAAAAAATAGGTACTCAGTTAATGATCGTTACATTATCTTTATTCCAAGCAAAACAAAAGGTCGGGTCAAGCGTAAAGCCATCAAAACGGTAACATTCACAACAAAAGTGTCACAGAAAGTAAACAACGATAGAGGGGAATGTTACGAGTGAACTTAGACAATATCACTTAAGGGCACCTCGCGGTGTCGAATGGAGATCAACGTTATTGGTCGAAGTTCGACAGTAAAACGGGAACGGATTAGCATTTTATTTATTTTGAATCCGACGCTGGCGGTGTGGGGGACCCCTCCCCTTTACGACCTCATTCTACATTCAAGTCAGCGGACCCGCGGACGAGTTACAACATTCGTGAACTTTGTTCTAATCAAGATGGCTGTCTATCTACTCGTATCTTTTGGTGTTGGTTAGGCGGGTTTTTAAAGGAGTTTATTGAACGTAGGATAAGAAAACCTTAGAAATACTGTCTGTTCAATGTTTATTACGGTTAGACAGGCATTTATAAATATAACACTGTAAAACTTAAACATGTCAAACCTTGAAATTATCATTTCTTAAAATCTGCAATATATTCATTAGAATAGGTACAGATTGATCGGTCGATAGTTGCTTTGCTCTTTGTTAAATAAATCACCAGATATTACTGACGTCTAAATTAACGCCCGAATTTTTAAATTATCATAATATGTAAAAATCCAATTTTATATAATGACTGATATCAAATTCACATCATTCACAGAGGTTATATCTACTTATCGGCTGGACGAGACGCACGGGACCGGTCAATGTTACGACGCCTGAGGAGACCTATGTCCAGCAGTAGACGTCTTTCGGCTGATATGATGATGATGATGATAATATCTACATAAAATAGTAGATTGTTCAATCGGGCTGAGCGTGCTAATCCCAAAAGGGGTAAGATTCAACTCGTAGTGATTCGTCCTATCCTACATACTAAATTAGAGGTCATGCATTTTCAAAGTTTAGGCAAGACAAAAAGAGGACTGCCATTAGAATTGATGTCTAACAATCTAAAAATGTATTATAAACATCGGCAATTAAGTACCATAAAATAAAACAGTAGGTACGTTTAAAAATTACAATTATAAGAAGTACTTGTTTTTATTCTGTCTAAAATCATAATTGCCACTCTCTTATCATCTATTTTGCGTCATTTTTCGGTTATTCTGAAAACAGCCGATAAGCGATAACCCGTCAAACTTATGACAAGGTTTTTCCGTATTTAACTTCTTAATATTATAAAAGTTTAGTTAATAATAGCCTCAACCACATGTCAGAGGAGGGCAGACTTTTCAGACTATACTTTGACTTTAATATTAGAGTAAGCGATTTATCGTCTTATTCTTCATCACCTCGGCTGGCGAATTTGCCTGCCCAATATCGTACCGATCCGCTTATGTTAGAAAATTAGATGCAGTTAAAAAAACTGGTTGCTTAGAACCAACCCCACCTGCTGCACTATACCCTGCAGAGGTTCGAAAAGAAGTTGCTTGGTCCTCAAAAAGTACAAGCAGGAGACTGACAAACGACACCTATTAGTACAGCATAGACCAGCTTCCTCAAGTCGAGTAAAATATAAATGCCAACAGTTCTTCATTATTTTACAACAGCTTCGCTAAGCACAAAGAAACTGTGGGTCCTCAAATACCCCCTCCAACATTGAGTCTGCAGAAAAGCTCCCAGCGGGCTCTAAACTGCCGTGGACCACCTGGAAACCCCTTTTATCCCTTAACCAGCAACGAAGCCAAGTAGGTCGCTGACATCTGTAGGCATAGCCTAGAGATACTTTGAACAGAAACGATGCCCGACCTCCTGACCCGCTTCTTTCGCAAAAACAGTTGCACCATGAGCATGACCTTAGCAAGTCGAGCGCCACGCAACGCAACGCTATCGACTTGACTGAGTATTGGTCGAGAATAATTTAAATACGGAAAAGAAGATTATTGACACGAAGAAGATGAAAAAGAAGCGATTCATTTAGTTAGGGAAATCTAATAATTGGTAAAAAATGGTAAAAACTTGTGGCATCTCTAGTCGCTGCTGGCGTGGTGATTCTGTGTTTGAGTTTCATCCACTATCATGCTCCCTATGTCCAAAATCTAAGTTGCTATTAAAGTTATTTTTTGTCTTCGTGAAACTCATTATGTCTATTAGTTAAGAAACACAGGCCTTTACACACAGCGCATGTGCATAATTCCAGCTTCCTCATAAGTGGTAGAATAATTATACGTATGCAAATATTAAAGGCATAATAGCTGCAATCAAAGTTCCCAGTCTTAATTTAGCTGCCACAAAAACTTCGTTAATATGAATCGTGTAGTATGTGTTAGCTGGAGTGACGTCACCCTAGCTTCCTTATTCAATACAGGCAAAGCAGTGATCTTAGGATTTTGGACTATAGTCAGAAAAATAAGTCATAATAGCTGCACATGGAATAAGCTAGAGTGACGTCACCTCAGCTGCCATGTCATATCTCCCACATAAAAGAATTATGTCTGTGTGGTGTGTGTGTGTTTGTGTTGTGTTATTATTATGTTTTATAGCTCAAAAATTAAAGCATAGTAGCTGCCATTGGCAGCAACAATTTCAAATCTCTGGTCAATATACTCTATATGTTAATAAACCGACAAATATGTGTAAGTTGGAGTGATGACAACCTAGGTGCTCATGTTATATCTGCCGAAAGAAATAATATATAATTATGTTTTACAGCTCAAAAATTAAGGGATAACAGCTGCCATACGCAACAAAATTTTCAAATCTCTAGTCCTTGTAGTTTCTACGTAATAAACAAAACAACCGTTTCCGCACCAAAAAAAAACAAATTATTGCTTTGGAGGACGTTAGAAGCGGCGTTGCCATTCAGTGCGCTACAGTATTGCAACAAATTTTGCACTTAGCAGGAATTCTATTAGAAGTTATTTTAACTTGCGCTCAAAATAATTTTATTTTTGTATGTTGAAGTTCAAGATTGAGATTTAATGGAACTATGAATACTAATAATAAAAATAATTTCCTCACAACACAGACATTAAAAGATACTTAGGTATAAAAATATAGGTACATATGTTCTTAGTCTGTGAGGAGCTGTTGTCTGAGTTAGGCATAAGAATGCCTGCATTACAAATCACCAGTTACCCCAGAAAACAAAAGCAATACAATTTAGTGGTTCTGGTTTAGTTTCCTTCAATTAAGACCACTAGACTGTTAACCTAGCCCGTTTCGTCATCAAACTACCAGACGTACGGCGATACGCCATCGATACATGGTAGACATTCCACCCATACGCACAAAACGTTTTGGGAACACTTTTATTATGCGTACAGCTAAGGAGCAGCATTCCCTGCCGGAGTCTGTGTTTCCTGATAGCTACAATCTAGGGGTATTTAAGTCAAGATTGAATAGGTTAATTCTATGCAAGCGTGTTTCACCGTCCACCACATCGTCGCTTAGCATCAGGTGAGATAGTGGCCAAGCGCGAGCCTATAGGTTATAAAAAAAGTCTATAATATAGTTCAAACTACTTCAAACTGATAATATAGCGCATGGAATGGCAACGCCGCTCCTCACCTCATCCGAAGCAATAATTTGACTTTTTTGGCGCGAAAACTATTTTTTGTTTATTACGTGGAAATTACAAGACAAAAGACAAAAGATATTTATTTCAACTGGGCCACCAAGCGGCACTTTTGAATGTCACAATTTAAATTTAAATGGAATACAAGTTGATTCTACCGTGCATTCGGAAAGTAGCTAGTTATGGAGAAGAATGCACAAGAAACTCCATACTTTTTAAATTTACATGGAATAAAAGTTGATTCTACCGTGCATTCGGAAAGTAGCTTGTTATGGAGAAGAATGCACAAGAAACTCCATACTTACTCTTATAAAAAAAAAAAAAAAATGATTCCACCGTGCATTCGGAAAGTAGCTTGTTATGGAGAAGAATGCACAAGAAACTCCATACTTACTCTTTTAAAAAAAAAAAGATTTTTACAATATTTAGGTACATGTGTACATACATTAATAAATTCACATATGTGAGGACAATGCACCCAGAATAGCACTACACACTACACTATGTAAAGGTATAAAGTATTAAAAGTACTCACACATGTACTGTGCAGTTATACAATAGGTACTAGAAAAACATCAACATCCGAAGCAGTTGAGTTATGACCAATCCCAACTGACGGCGCCCGTTCACGAACATGACGCATGAATCGGCACCACCCAGCTCAACCATCATGAAGGGGACCGAATGATCCAACACACGCGCCACCATCAGAGAGACATTTGAGAGAGCATGACACACTCAACTGCCAGGGCACACACAAGTCAACGAACGACACATAGGTATAGCAAATGGTAGATTTACAGTTGGGTACATAGTACCCACACACGTGCTGTGCAGCTATACAATACTAAAAGAAATCGAGTCTATACAACACAAGCATAAACATATCATTTGTTTTTGCGCCCTAGTGGTTGTGGAGCAGGACTGGCATTGAGCCAAGCATTTTTATCAGTGATATAATCCCCCAACTTATAATATGCCTGCCTGCATAGTGTGCGTTTTATACAATTTTTAAATTTCGTCTCATTCAGTTCTAGAATATGGGGAGGAATTTTATTGTAACATTTCGTACAGTACCCCATGAAAGATGAGGCCACTTTTGCCAGTCTGAAACCTGGTTGAACTAATTGGTCCCTATTTCTAGTAATGTAATTATGTCTGTCTCCGTTTTTACTAAAAAGATGTAAATTCTTTCTCACGTACATGATGTTTTCATAAATATATTGACAAGGAACCGTCATGATGTTAATGTCCTTAAACAGTTCCCTTAGAGAATCACGGCGGCGAAGATTGTAAATCGCTCTGATGGCTCGTTTTTGCAGAATAAAAATAGACTCAATGTCTGCAGCCCTTCCCCATAGTAAGATACCGTAAGACATTATACTATGAAAGTAACTAAAATAGACTAGCCTAGCGGTATCCACATCAGTAAATTGACGAATCTTTCTGACAGCATAAGCTGCCGAACTCAGCCGCCCCGCAAGTGATACTAAATGAGGACCCCATTGTAACCTTGAGTCTAGCGTGATCCCCAGGAAAACCGTTTTATCGACGAATTCGAGCTTCTCCTTGTTTAATATAATGTCACAATCAGTACTTTTGACATTTGGCAACGAAAATTTTACGCATTTGGTTTTTTTACCATTTAATACTAAATTATTGGCAGTGAACCAATCCTGAACCTGCCGTAGCGCGTTATTTACGTCGTCAACCTGACAAGTACGTCTATTTACTTTAAAAACTAAAGATGTGTCATCAGCAAATAACACCATATTTAGTTTGCCTTCGAATAAATGGGGTAAATCGTTTATGTATATTAAAAATAAGAAAGGACCTAAAATTGAGCCCTGGGGTACCCCCATTTTCACATTTAACCCCGACGAATTCACACCGTTTATTTGAACTAATTGTTGTCTATCACTCAAATAAGATTTAATCAAACTTAACGCTGATTGACCTAGCCCGTAATGCTCAAGTTTCAGAAGTAATGTTTCATGATTAACGCAATCAAACGTCGACAGGTCGCAGAAGATACCTATGGCATCCTGCGACTCTTTCCACGCATTAAATATGTGTTTTAATAGGGTGACACCAGCGTCAGTTGTACAACGTCCTTTGGTGAAACCATACTGTTTATCATGTAAGATGTTATTCGTATTAAAATGAATGAGCATTTGATTTAGCATTATCTTCTCAAATACCTTGCTGAAAACCGGCAACACGGATACTGGTCTATAATTATTTGTGTCTTTACTGTCCCCGGATTTAAAAAGTGGTATAACCTTACTATATTTCATTAGATCCAGAAAGACTCCTTGATCTACACACAAATTAAAAATCAAAGCTAAGTACGGCGCTATAGTCTGAATAATGGAGGTACAAACTTTGATGGACATGCCCCATAGATCTTCGGTCAGTTTTACCTTTATTTGCTTAAAAGCCTTTATTACTGTTATTGGGTTTATATGTGAAAAGTGAAATTCATTGGGGCAGGCTGAAACGTTAGCGTGTAATAAACCAGAAGCGAGCGACGGCGAATAATTTAAGGGTTCAGTAGTTTTAATTGGGATGCTGGTAAAGAAATTTACAAATTCTTGAGCAACTTCTTTGTTATCTCTAATAAGTCCACGTGTAGTCTCAAGCGTGTAATCAGTATTATTTCTTTTGTTCCTGTTTGTTTCATCGTTTATAATTTTCCAAACCGTCTTAATTTTATTTTCTGCGAATTTAACCTTATTGCTAATGTATATAGCCTTAGCTAGTTTACACGTATTTTAAAAAATTCTTGAGTAAGTAGCAACATATTTACTAAAAGTTTCAGTGTTAATATAAGGCTTAAGGCCATACAGCTCGTAAAGTCTTTCCCTACTTTTCCTGATTCCTTTTGTCGCCCAGTCACTGAATAAAAACTTAGGGCATATAGTTTTAGTTTTCTTCTTAAAAGTATTATTGAATTCTGTTTGAACAACTGAGAAAACATTCTTGTACAAAATATTACCATCATTCACTGTGAGGTCCTGATAACTTAACTTACCAATTAAAGTGCTGTTAAATTTATTTAATTTACCGGATGTTATTGGTCTGGATTGAATCTGCACTTGTTGTATTGGTATGCTGGACTCAAATGTTACCAGTAGCCCACTATGATCCGAAGGCAGACAATTCATAATGGCTTTGTTTAAGTATTCGCAGCAACAAAAAACATTATCAATACATGTAGCAGTAGTCACAGTTGTTCGGGTTGGTTCCTCAAACACATGCGACAAATTAAATGATTTGAAGAGAAAAATATTTATATTAAAGTCACCACAGATTATGACTAGTTTATTACCAGTTGCAAGTTTTGCCAGAACATCTTCCATCACTGACTCAAATATACAGTGGTTTTTATAATTGGGGGGTCTGTAAACGCACACTATAACATGCTTATCCAGCTCAACACAGGAGGCTGGAGAGACAACAAGGCCTGGAGATTTAAAATTTTGTTTCATTTGGCAACTATTACGCCTTAATTTTTGAGCTAAAATACAGAATCATAACTTCATCCGTTCGGAAGGTATGACATGAGCAACTGGGTTGCCGTCACTCCAGCTTACACATATTTGTCGATTTAATAACTTATATAGTATTTTGACCAGAGATTTGAAAATTTTACTGCTAATGGCAGCTATCATGCCTTAATTTTTGAGATATAATACATAATCAGATTATTATCTTCTTTTGTTCCGCAGATATGACATGCAGCTGGGATGACGTCACTCCAGTTTACACACATGTTTGTTGAACGTAGTTTCAACACTTTTTAACTAATATCGTTTTGTTCTTTCCTTCCATGTCCTTCCATGTGAGGGCAGTGGTGGCCCAGTGTTATCGGCCGCGACTTACAAGTTGTGGGTCGTGGGTTCGAACCCAGGCAGGCACTTTACTTTGTGTAAATTATTTCATCACTATTGCTCTCAAAACGGTGAAGGAAAACATCGTGAGGAAACTGGCATGTCTTAGAACCAAAAATTCGAAGACATGTGACATCCACCAACCCGCACTGTGCCTGTGTGGTAGAAAACGGGCCATTCCCTCACACGGAGAGGAGGCCTGTGTCACAGCAGTGGCAACATTAATAGGCTGATAATGATGATGATGATGTGGAGCTATTATGCCTTTTTTTTACTATAGTCCAAAACCCTAACCTCCAAACCTAAGCTTCTGCATGCTAAATTTCATGAAAATCGTTGGAGCCGTTACCGAGATTCAGATTATATTCATCACTTATACAAGAATTTCTCGTTTAAAGGTAATTAAGGTTAAATGGTGGATAAATTGTCCGCCACTTTGAAAGTGACCTGTTCATACGGCAATTAGCGATCACGGTCACCGGACGCAGAGATCGCTTGAACGCGTTGTGTTCTACCGCAGGCAGTGGGAAAGAATACACGGGCAGCCGTTGATTCCAGAGAACGCATGCGTTCAGATCGTATCGGCGGCACGGATCGGGCGCTGTGGGTAAAGGCCTTATTAAGGGTAATTCACAGATCTTACTAAGTACAACTTTACTTTGCTTCATCCAAATACGCAAAATAAAAGCGAATGTTGGCAAGCGTTTCACAAGGAACAAAAGTTTTATATTCGCGTGAAACGCTAACAATAAGAGGCAAAATTTATTCGAATATGTTACCTCTGACTTGCGGATGACGAAACTATTATCAGAAGAAGTCATAAGCATAGAATCTAGTTTTAAAGATTTACGAATCATTAATTTATTCGCTTTTCTTATTATTGTAAACATCCTTGCCTATATATAAATTGTCTTAAAGAAATTCTGCCATTTTTGCCTTAATAAATGCTTACGTGATATTCAGATCCTTTTTAACATTTACGGAGAGTATATCATCAGATGAACTTGTGAAGACTGGGACGGTGGGGTCACAATAGGTGGCACCAAACTAATTAACCTCCGCTACGCAGACGATACTACACTACTAGCTGCAAATGAAACCGAAATGGTGAATCTCCTTGAAAGGATGGAAAGAATAAGTATGGAATTGGGGCTCAAAATCAATCACGCTAAAACTAAAGTAATGATAGTGGATCGCGTAAACCATCTCCAACATACAGGTGCCCTATCACTGGAAACCGTAAGCGACTTTATCTACCTGGGTGCAAGTATCAGCAACTCATGTGAGAATGATAGAAGGAGGCGTATAGGGATGGCCAAAAATGCAATAACCCAGCTGCAAGGAGTATGGAGAGACCGTAACATTTCAAGGAAGACGAAGGTGAAACTGGTCAGCTCCCTGGTGTTCTCCATCTTCAGTTACGGGGCCGAGACGTGGACTCTGAAGAAGGCCGACCGTGACCGAATCGATGCTTTTGAGATGTGGGGCTGGAGGAAAATGTTGCAAATCCCCTGGACTGCCTATCGCACCAATGTCTTTATCCTCCGGGAACTAAACATAGATATCAGACTGTCCACGGTCTGTCTTCGTAGGATTCTGAAGTTTTTTGGTCACATTGCCAGGAAGGACGGACACAACCTCGAACAGCTGTTGGTTACTGGCAAGATCGAGGGGAGACGTCCGAGGGGTCGAAGTCCAATCAGATGGTCAGACCAAGTCCGCACATAATTAAATACCAGGCTGCACGATGCTCTCCATGACGCCAAAGACAGAAGCAGATGGCGCAAATTGGTGAAGGAGAAGTTGTTTCCACGAAGACCGGGGAATCACGACCCTCAGTAATGAGGAACACGATGCGAGGAGGAGGATATTCAGATGTATATACTATGTTACAGTTGAAGTATCATCAAAATCCGATTTATAGTTTTGTGTGAAAGAGTAGCAAACATCCATCCATCCTCACAAACTTTCGCGTTTATATGATTTGGATTATTTTTATCGGTATTTTACTTAATGATATGGAAGTTATTTTGTTGATCTGTGTAAAATAATTGTATATAGATGTAAAATTGTTTTTATAATATGGTAATGTTTGGAAGCACTGATTCAATTCCAAACAAATATTGCTAATATTTCTTTTTCTTTTCAGTGAGAAGAGATAACCTTCTTAGCTTCTGGCAGCTCTTTGGCAGGTGATTTTTAATGTTGAATTTATTAGTATTTATCCATAAATTCCAAAAGTACCTATGTTTAAAAAGATATAAACAACTAAATAAAATAAATATAAAACAATAAAAAGTAACAGATTTCTACCTGTACAAATGAGTATTTTGTTTTCTTGTTGAATTTTTTTTTTGAACCTAAACCCATTTTACCCTACTGTGCTCTATTTTGTTTTTATCAAATAAAATTACTCTATAAAATCTAGACAGGCTACTTTAAATAGTTTTCATGCCTTAAACTTAGTTTTTCTGAAATCTTACTTAATTTACTCGTTATTAAAGTTGATTGTAGTTTAACTGGAACATAATTTCAAATACTGATAAGAATACGCCGCCACCACGCTGGCACTATCTGGTATTTTCAATAGCAGCCTGGTGCCCGCATTAGTACCCGGTTGATCACAATAAGCTCGCTCATTATCAAATGGAACAATGTGGGTGTACTCCAGGTAGATTATAAACATCGATACTATTTGATAATGTGTCGATTATTCAAATAGTGTCGCTTTATATAATTAACTACCACACCTATCAAGGTCGGAAACTCTATACTCGAACTTATAGACTAATGTGTCTACCTAGGACAAACGGTCCAGTTGGGTAGGTTTAACTTCGAAAAAGAGGTCAACCGTCGAATCCGACTCGGCTGGGCGGCGTTCGAGAAGTTGCGTGGTGTATTCTCGTCCAATTTACCGCAGTGTCTCAAGACAAGTCTATGAGCAGTGTGTGTTGCCAGTAATCACCTATGGGACCGAGACGTGCTCGCCCACAATGCGCCTTATCAGAAATCTTAAAGTCAATGAAGAGGGCTATGCTCGGTGTTTCCTTGCGTAATCATGTCTGAAAAAAAGAATATCCGCAGGAGAACCAATGTTACCGACATAGCCCGAAGAATTGCCAAACTTAAGTGGCAGTGGGCAGGGCACATTGCTCGCAGAACGGATGGCCGATGGGGCTGAAAAGTTCTGGAATGGCAACCGCGAACCGGAAGACGATACGTTGGAAGGCCGTCCACTAGGTGGACCGATGATCTGGTTAAGGTTGCGGGCAGGCGCTGGATTTGAAACGATGCACGGGATCGGTCAATGTGGCGACGCCTGGGAAAGGCCTATGTTCAGCAGTGGACGTCTTTCGCCTGAAATGATGATGACGATATAATTAACTTAATTCTCTCCGTTGCGTGTGCTGATGAGTTGTATGCCGCCAGGGGAAGAAGAGGCTGGCAACTATGCATCGAAGAAACGTTTATTTATATAGTTATCAAGTTCGTGTAGACTGAATCGAATCCAGTGCATCAATTAATTGAGATGCATGATGAAATACGAGCCCTCTTAGGTGGGAGAAGAGCAATGGTCGTAACTGAAACCGACTTTGCTAACGGGGCATAGCCTGTGCAAAGGATGTCAGGTTGACATTATTGGTCGAGTTAATGACTGTTATTTAATGTGAGAGTAAAATGCTTTTATAATTTCAAGACCTGGAACAAGTTTTATGATAGGACAGATAAATAAACCACATCCATTTTCTTTAAATTGAACCACGTCCTGTTAGATGTGAGTTGACTCATCATAGTGTCGAGAGGACGTCTTGTTTCTTTTTCAGAGGTTTTGACCAAGGAGGTCAACGTATGACGACGTTAGCATGTTAGTGCATATGCGCACATCAGCTGAAATAAAAGTATATATCGGGGTGGCCGCTAACTCGTTTGTCATGACTTGTGCCTTCCCTTTTTAAAGGTCGTACCTCATTACACTCACAAACGTGGTACGACCCTTAAAACCCCCTGGAAAAGGGAAAGGCCCTGTTGAGTCCTCTGCTAGGAAAATGTTCGGGATAGCTTTATGTAGGATTGATTTAACCTTTCAAAATAAAGAGTAGAAACTCTTCACATGATTTTGCGCTTCTAATCGTAGGTCAAAATCAGAGCTCATGTGAGGGCTCCACGCCTATTGAGAGGCGGTTGCCAAGGAGGTTTCCTTGCCTATTATAAAACTGGCAACAGATAACTATTTAGTTTTTGAATGTGATTGAATATAGGAAAAGAAAAGTTTAAAATATTTGAAGAAGTTTTTGTTTAGTTCTGTAAAAACTGCCTTAGGGCAGCCACGTCAATACAAGTTAAAAGTAATGTCTGCTTATTATTTTAGCACCCTCTCACAATACTGCTCTATCCAAAGATTTGGAAAATGCTGAAGTACTGTTATGTTAAAGACAGGAGGGAGATACCAGAAATAAAAATAAATCCTCAAAATCCATTGATATATTCAAAATCACTATAATTTTTATATCTGGAACTTCATACCAGTCGCCTTATCATAAACTGTCAACTTTCCTTCAACGTGGTATCCAAACCGAATCGTCTCTTCTGACGTGATTTCATTCGCAATACCTCCAGTTGCCATCACTTCGTTTATCCAAGGCCCATAGAAATTTTGGCCTCTATACGGCTTCTTGTAATACACTGCAATATTCCCTATCAACGACGCCTCATACACGACTTCTAATTCTAAATAACCGGCATCTGCTGACAATACTGCTGTTACAGCTTCTCCTGGCTTTAATTCAACCTCCATACCGCTAGTAATGCCAATAACTTCGGTTTTGGTTTTCACTTCACTAACACCCCACTTGCCGGTGAAAGAAAACGAGGTTATTCCCTTACCTTTTGTGAAACCTGCGTTAAATCCGTATTCTACCTGTTGGGAGACTGTAATTTCTTTCTCTCTTGACCAACTGGTTGTTAAAGTATTTTCTATTGTGTGTGTTATGCCAGTGTTCACTTTTATCGTCTGGTTCGAAAAGTTCTCGAAGTCTTGAGTCATCACTACGATTGGGTTCATCGTTATACCCTTCACTGTCACTGACTTTACCGATAAAACTCTCTTCACTGGTTTCCAATTATAGGTCGTGTACAAATCTCCCCACGGTGTTGGACTTCGAAGGTATATATCACTCGGTCTTCTTCCTAAGTGCTGTTCCAACGCTGTAAGTAATTTCCCATAGCCGATTTTGAAAGATTTGATGTCGTCATTTGTAATTAGATCTGTCTCTGATCCTGAGTATGATATCTCCACATTTTTATCCTCATCTACATTTGCCTCAATTTGTATTCTGGCCACCACTATTTCTAATATAAGCACTAGCACTAGTAATTTAAGACTCATTTTATTATTTATTTGTAGTAGTGTTTTCGTTGGAATTGTAAAGTAACACTGACTGATTTTATGTAGAGCTTCTGATTACGTGCGTGACCTTTTGACCATCGTATTTTTTTTCAATTCCTTTAGCAAAATTTAGATAAATACTATACATTCTGAGATAATAAGGTCAAAACAAGATCTTGAATACATACACAGATAAAAATTATTATAATGTTATTCATCTATACTAATAATAATATAGTATTTTAAAGAGTTTCTTTGTTTGTTTGAACGCGCTAATCTCAGGAACTGCTGGTTCGATTTTTTTTTTTTAGATAGTCCATTTATCGAGGAAAGTTATAGGCTATATAACATCACGCTACGACCAATAGGAGCGGAGCACAAATGAAAAATGTTGCAAAAACAGAAAAAATATTCCTTTTTGAGAGCTTCCGTTGCATGCGCTGCGTAAACGGTTTAAGTCACGCAAATATCATGTATGATCTTCGATGAAGAATACACCTAGATTCCCGGTAAGCGCTTCAAAAACGGGCCGAAAAATAAGGCCACAAATATGTTTGTGACCCTATTTCAAAATTAGTATAGTCCAATCATAGCCTACATTAATAATAATATAATAATAAATAATAAATTGTTTATTGAACAAAAAGGTACAGATGGTGAGAAAAACTTACACTAAATAGTTACAGCAAGGTTATGAAAATTACAGTATAATATATTATGATGGTAGAACATGTTATGAAGTACATGGTACATCTGTGGACAATTTGCGTTGCCCTGTCTCTTAAACTAGAGTATACCTGTATCTTAAGAGACAGTGGACGGCCATTATGTTATGATTAAATATTAACTTTTATTTAGTGAGAACTCTGACGATCCTCCCACAATTAAACACTTTTGAGATAATGGTAATAAATTGAGAAAATGTTACTGAACTTAGTTTTTGTAGGTGTGTGTGCATGTGTGTATGTGTTGTGTGTGCATGTATGTAGGTGTGTGTGCATGTATGTACGTGTGTGTGCATGTATGTACGTGTGTGTGTGTGGTGCATGTATGTGCGTGTGCTAAGTTATGTAGGTTAATATTGATTCTGTGTGATCATAGTCTAGTTGAAGTAGCCACTCCGTAAGTTTCCGTTTAATTTCCCATTTTGTCAGATCAAGTATGTTTAGGTGATTATGAATTTATCTGTAGATGAGGGAGCTCAAAGTCAGATATTGATGTTCGGCAAAGGCTGTTCTATGAGGAGTACTTGGAGGGATACAGGTGCGTTTTTTTCGGTTGGAAGGGGGTATAGATGAATGTTTTTTGAGAACTGAGTAGAGCACATAGAGTTGACGTACCGTGAGAACTTTACAGTCGGAATACAGTTGAGTTGTTGGGTATCTGAAGGGTTTGTTGGTCATTTCTTTAATTATACCTCTCTGTGCTCTCTCTAGTTTGAGAAGGAATGTTTTACTGGCCCCTCCCCACACCGTAATGCAATATGCTATTACCGATTGACACAGGCCAAAGTACACCAATTTTAAAGTGTCGAGATTAGCGGATTCTCTCAGGGACTTAAAGATATGTAAAAGACGCACGGTTCTGGTGGTAAGAGCATCAATTTGTTTATCCCATTTGAGTTCACTATCTATTAGTACACCTAGGTATTTAACACTGACTGTTCGGGTAAGATTAGAACAAGAACACGACTTGGGTGAAGTAGAATGGGCCTGACAAGAGTGAGCAGTAATTGAGAAAGTGTCTGACGGTAAATTGTTACGTCTTATAGCAAACGGTATGTAGCTGGATTTTAAATTGAGTGTAAGTAAGTTAGAGATTAGCCATGTCATTATCGTATTTAATGCAGAGTCTGCTGCAGTTTTAACACTATCCCATGTAGGTCCATGTACTATTAACGTCGTGTCGTCAGCGTAAGTGAAAATTTTACATTGTGGGAGCCTTAAATTGCATAGGCCATTTATGTAAATTTGGAACAAACTAGGCCCCAGAATGCTACCCTGTGGGACGCCGAAGGAGACCAGTTCTTTGTCACTGAGGTAAGTATTGATTTTAACACGTTGAGTGCAGTTTCTCAAGTAGTCTTTAAAAATTTCTAGGTCTATTCCTCGTATACACCAATCAACTCCAGTTTAGAAATCAGTAAGGAAACAGAAACTGTGTCGAAGGCCTTAGACAGGTCTAGAAATACACCTAAGCATTTAGTTTTGCTATCCAGGTTCTTCGCTACATGTTTCGTCAAGTCAAGTACTGCGTCTTCTGTTGATATTCTTTTCCGAAAGCCGTACTGATTCTCAGCTATTATGTTATATTTATCCAAAAAAGCTTTGAGACGGTTGTTGAGTATCCTTTCGAGAAGTTTAGAAAGTACCGGTAGCACTGAAATGGGCCTGTAATTATTGACACAGTTTCTGTCTCCTCCCTTATGAATAGGATGCACTATAGTTTTTTTTAAAGCTTTAGGAAAGACACCCTTTTGCAGACAGCAATTAAAAAGGTAAGTTATGTGAGGAACTAATACATTTCTACAGTTCTTTAACAGTAAGGGTGAAATTCCATCCCAGCCAACAGCACTGTCATTATTTAATTGAAGTATAAGTGACTCTACTTCGGCTTCGCCTACATCTAACAGAGCCAATGAATTGATAGTTGGGTTGGAGATATTACAAGAGGATGAACACTGTTCTTGGAGCAGGAGGGATTGTGCACCTGATTTGATATTAGCCGCCAGGTTTTTGCCAATGTTAGCAAAGAAATGGCATACCTTGTTAAAGGAAGAATGCGTGTCAGATAAGCTTAGTAGCTCTTCAGGTATAGTTCGAGTTTTCGATGTGTTTGTAATATTCTTAATGGTTTTCCATAACTCTCTGGGCTTATTTCTCGTTCTCTCTAGTTCGCTTTTTTCACATGAAATTTTTAACTTTCGAAGTAAGGAATTACAAAAGTTTCTGTAGCGAGTATAGGTTAGCCTTAGTATTAGATTATCGGGTGCTTTTTTGGATTTATCATGAAGTTTATCACGGTTTTTCATACATTTTAGGAGACCTGGAGTTATCCATGGTTTTATAGTTCGTTTGCGTCTTGGGATTTTGATTTGTACTGAATCATTAGATATTATAGATGTTATTATAGTGATAAAATTATTCATGGATTGATTTGGATCGGTGGTTTCATAAATAGCCGAAAAGTCCGTATTCTGTAGATTCTGCACAATAGCGTCATGATTTATACGGGTGGCTGAGTGGCGTAGCTTTCGCACAAGTTTGGGGTCAGCAATAGATAAAAGAGTGGGTCTATGATCGGTAATGTGGGTGCCCAGCACAAGTGTGCTTACGGGTAAGGTGGTTTTTAGGAATGTGTGATCTAGGCCCTTGTCAAGCCGGGTAGGGAATAAGTGGGTAGGGAGAAGCCCGTGAGAGGCATTAAGGAATAAGTAATCCAGGCTTCGCTGGTTTCTGTTATCTTGACTTATATCTATGTTAAGATCTCCAACAAGAGCGATATTAGGAAAAGAGGGCATTTTGTTGTAAACGTTATTTAGACTAACTAGAAAATTATCATAATTTTCCTTAGATTTGTACGATGGCGAGCGATAGATTGCCACCACTGCCAGTTTATTGTCCAGTTGACATACCAGGCAATTGCCACACTCAAAGTCCGGTTCCCACACTGTGCCTTTTAGACCCTCTTTTATATAAAAAACTACGCCATCATTTTGATTAGAATTTGTTTTTGTACAGTACGATTGAAAACCTTACAGTTTAGGTAAATTATTTCTTTTACTGAGCCAGCTTTCGGTCAATATTATGATGTCATGATTTATATCAGTATTTTTTTATTTTTTATTTATACTCCGTACATTTATGTGCAAAAGATTAAAATTGTTTCTGCCAAAATGTTTTAAGTATTCTTTGCAATTATCAGGGCTGCAGATAGACGCATCTCCTACACAGTGTTGGTCGAGGTCATTGTTTACGTTAGTGATGTTAGCCATTTATATATGCAGTTGTTGGTTACACTAAAAAATTGTTTGGCGTAACAAGACTGAATGTTTGTGAGAGAGTAATGTGTTATTAAGCAGTAAGTGTTTTGGTTTTTTGTGTGTGTTGGTATTTTGTGCGTGTTTTGAGTAATGAGAGAGATTGTTGTTGATGTTGAATAATTAAACAAATAGGAAAAAGATGTTGTGTAATTAAGAAAGGTTAGTCACAGGTTATTACTGTCGGGTACCTGGAGGCATTTTTCGGAGTTTATAAGTTGTTGTTTGTCACCTTCAGCTTTGCGTAAGAAAATGTTACCATTTGAAGTCCAGCAGTATTTGTAAGAGTTTTGTTTTGCGAATTCTCGAGCTTGGTAGAATAGTTTCTTAGTAGTGGCGGAAAGTTACTACCTTAAAAATGCCGCAATGTGCGTTCAAAAACTGTGAAAATAACCACCGTAACACCTTGATTTTGAAAGGAATATCTTTTTTTCGGTAAGTTTATATCATTAAGTGTTTTTCATAAAGTTAATATATTAAATAGAAAATATGAATCAATTACCAAATATTATGATTGTTTGACCAACGTTTGCGTCGAAAAAGCGAAGGCGCCAACTATTGTAACAAACATTGACTGTTCTGGAACAGAGAATGCATGGAGTAGTTTGTAAAGCTTTTTTTTTAGTGATCCGTGTTTTTTGACGTCTAATAGAAAACTCGTCAATTACTAAAACATAAATTAATTCCTTTCCCGTTTTAATTCTTTTGAATTTCAAAGCACACAACAACTCGTTAGTAAAACCAGGCTGTGAGCTATTCTAACATACCATCTGCGTAATGTTCTTCTTACATGTGGCAAAACTTTATTGAAACATTTTCTAGCATAATCGTCCGCGGCAGGAAACTAACAATGGAAAGAAAAGACGTAACGAAAAAAAAATAAAGTAACGGAAAGTACCTGCCCACGAATATATATATTTTTTAAACTGTCTCTTTATTCGAGCGAACAAAACAAAAAAAAAATATTGAAATCGATCCAGCCGTTTTTGAGTTTTAGCGAGACCAACGAACATAAATTGATTTTTATAATATAGAAAGATAGGTAGATAAGTAGTACGGCCATTTGGGCGACTTATTTTCGTTCCTGATTCTTAATCTAGTATTTTTATAGATCGACTAGTTGACCCGGCAAACTTTGTTTTGCCATAAAAACACCACACATTTATCTACCCTACCTACCCTACCCTACACTACCCTACCCTACCCTACACTACCCTACCCTACCCTACACTACCCTATCCTACACTACCCTACCCTACACTACCCTACCCTACCCTACCCTACCCTACGCTACCCTACCCTACCTACCTACCTACACTACACTACTCTACCTACCCTACCCTACCCTACCCTACCCTACCCTACCCTACCCTACCTACCTACCTACACTACCCTATCTACCTACCTACCCTACTTACCTACCCTACCCTACCCTACCCTACTAGGGTAGGGTAGGTAGGGTAGGGTAGGGTAGGGTAGGCCCTACCCTACCCTACCCTACCTACCTACCTACACTACACTACTCTACCTACCTACCCTATCTACCTACCTACCCTACCTACCTACCCTACCCTACCCTTCCCGACCCTACACTACCCTAGCCTACCCTACACAACCCTACCCTACGCTACACTACCCTATCCTACACTACTCTACCCAACACTACCCTACACTACCCTACCCTACACTACCCTACCCTACCCTACCCTACCCTACCCTACGCTACCCTACCCTACCCTACCCTACCCTACCTACCTACCTACCTACACTACACTACTCTACCTACCTACCCTATCCAACCAAACACATTTTTTTTTTTTTTTTTTTTTTTTTTGCTTTTAAACCTTCCCTGTATTCTGTCGAACATAACAAAAAAAGAATTATTCAAATCGGTCCAGCCGTTCTCGAGTTTTAGCGAGACTAACGAACAGCAATTGATTTTTATATATATAGATGATATAAAGAAAATAATTGAACGTTTGGACTCCACTCATTCCTTGTCCAAGCTCGAACATAAATTTTTAAAGTTCGAATTGCGAATTGTTTTTTTTTGGCTCATTGTAATTTAGTCTTTAATACTTGCGTGTATGACTAAATTTGTATTGAGCTCATAAATTGTTTATTGCTTTTTGTACATCGTTTTGTGAATGCAACTTTAAATATTGCATTTATGGTTGAATTTGCATTAATGTATTATATGTATTTATATAGTATACACAATTGGCGTCACTTTTAAAGATCTTTTTTGTATGGGATCCTATATCTAGGTGTATTCTTCATCGAAGCGTAAAAGGCAACTTTATTTATTTTGTGTAAGGTTAAAAACAAAAGTGCTACATATACAAGAATACAAAAAGTGCTGTTGATCACAGTAAAATATGCAAAAAGTGCTGCAGATCACAGGTAAGGTACAGAAGAGAGAGGTAAGCTACTGCCATGAGATCAAAATATCAGAATCTATTGTGTACTGGTAGATATAACACTGCTTTGCTTAAAAAAAACATTATTGGTATGGCACCTGTTATATTTAACAAATTGCCAAGCTGTATTAAGGATCAGCCCTTAGTAAAATTCAAGAAACTGCTATCATCGTTGCTGACAGAGAAATGTTATTACTCTGTTACCGATTTTATAAATGATCAATTGTAAAATGTGCTTCACTTTATCTCATTTACTAAGTTAATTATTATGTAAATAAGTTTAAGAATTAGGTGATTAATGATCTCATTTTGAATCTAAGTACCTAGTCTCTAAAATATCTGTATGTTAACCACCATATTTTTGTATGCCAACAGGCAGAATGTACTGGGAATATATCTAATCTAAACTAACACCATTATTGTAATACCTGCATTCTATACAAATAAAGAAATTTATTATTATTATCTCCTTTATTCATATTCATTCTTATTATTTACATTTTTAAATATTTTTAAAAAACTCATACAAAAACGAAAAACATTTAAAAATATAAAAAATAGAGGCCCACCGGTATCGGGAACAGGGTCCAAGCTACCGGCGGTCAGGGCTCCAGAGAGAGGAACCTCCTAACAATACGAGCCGTGTCCAGCAATACTGCTTTCTGGATCAGGCCCTTGACCTAGCCGCCTAACGAGAGCCTCCTAAGATGTTGGTCGAGGCTCGTGGCTATTAAGCCATTGGCCGACACGACAATCGGTACAATGATCGCTGTGTCCACATCCCACATGTCGACAACCTCGCGAGCCAAGTCAAGATACTTAATTTGCTTATCTTTCTCAGCTTTCACGAGGTTCCCGTCATGAGGGACGGTAATGTCAACAATCATTGCACGCCTCTCGATTCGGTCCACCACCACTATATCAGGTTTATTGGCTACAATAGTCCTGTCAGTGATGATGGACCGATCCCAGTACAATGTGATATTGCCATTCTCGAGAACTGGGTCGGGCACATACCTGTAGTACGGCACCTCCGATGCCACAAGAGTGTATTTCAGAGCAAGTTGCTGATGGATAATCCTGGCTACAAGGTTGTGCCTATGCAAGTACTCTTTGTTAGCTAGACGAGAACAACCAGAGATAATGTGGCGGATCGATTCACCCGGCCGGTGACATGCCCGACAGATGTCAACCGTGCCATCCTTCACAATAAATCTCCGGTAGTTATTCGTCATGATAACTTCGTCCATAATTGCACAGACAAAACCTTCGGTTTCCCCAAAGAGGTCACCGAAACGTAGCCAGGCTACGGACGCTGATTGCCATCAAACGTAAAAGTTTGGCGAGTTTAGAATTAAGTAACACCTCTGTATTAAAATATCATTGAATAAACAAATAAAAAAAAAAAAATCGGACCCATGTAGGGCCCGGAAAAAGCGTCCGTGAAGCTCTTTACTCTGCCATACCTCCCTGCGGTCGTTAGTGTCAAGCACTACAGGCCTGCGCCAGTTCTCATTCGCCAAGGAGAGCGGGGTGAGTCCCTTGTCCACTGCTACTACATCTCGATGCATACCCACGTCTGTGATTAGAAAATATTCCCTGAGATTGCATATCTCGCGGTTGTGGAGGTTTTTGGCATTTAAAAAGCCTCGGCCTCCACACTTCCGTGGGATATACAATCTCATGACCGACGATCGTGGGTGATGCATTCGATATGCAGTCAGCAGTGTACGGACCCGTCTATCCAGGGCGTCAAGTTCCGTTTGAGTCCATTTGAGTATGCCGAAAGAGTACATCAATACTGGCATGACCCAACCGTTGAAAGCGCGCACCTTGTTTCCGCCCGAAAGAAGGCTATTGAATACCTTCTTCAGGCGGCCAAAGAAGCGTTCCCTCAACGATTGCTTCATGTCAGTAGTGCTGATACCTAACGCTTCCGACATACCCAAATACTTATAGGTTTCGTTTGGAGAGAGGGATCTCAGGTTTATGGAATCCGCGAGTTGAATTCCCACGGATTCCACAATCTCTCCTCGCTTTACATGCATGACCGCACATTTGTCCACACCAAACTCCATCCTGATGGCGTTACTAAAAGTTTCAGTTACCTTCAGTAGCTCCATCAGATGAAGATTGCTGGGGGCAAAGAGCTTCAGGTCATCCATGTAAAGGAGGTGAGATATAACCTGACCGCCTCTCTTCAACCGATAGCCCAGCCCTGAATTCTCCAGCAGCATGCTTAGAGGATTCAGGGCTAGGCAAAACCAAAGTGGACTCAAGCTATCGCCCTGAAATATACCTCGCTCGATCCTTACAGGTTCGCTATTCCTCTGGATATTTCGACATCCCGGATAGCGAAGGACTGTGCTCCACTGCGCCATACACGACATCAGGAAGGTGCGTAGAGTTGTATCTATTTTATACAATTCTAGCACCCTCATGAGCCATGTATGAGGCACCGAGTCATAGGCCTTCTTATAATCTATCCAACATGTCGACAGATCCTTTCGGGAACGCCGAACCTGTTGGCTAATGGCCATATCTATAAGGAGTAGCTCCTTAGTACCGCGGGACCCGTTCCTACATCCATTCTGAGAGACCGACATGATGGAGTTATCGTCGACGTGTTTATTAATTTTAACTCTCAAAATGGATGTTAGAACCTTATAGACCGTTGGTAAACATGTAATAGGTCTATAATTTTTGGGTTCCGGGTGCTACCAGACTTGTGGAGCAGGTGGGTTATTCCTGTTGTAAGGAACTTGGGTAGCGAACCAGACTCCAAGGCTGCCTGGTACTGAGATGCCAAATGCCTTATTATTATTAGAAGTGCTGTTTATCACAATCGAATCACAGGGAAAATCACAATATAAATAATATTTATTATTTATTTAATTTTAAGAAAGCTTACAGACTAATAACAAACTTGAATATCATGCGTAAGTAAGGACATTTGCTAATTACAAGCTTCCACATGTAAATATCTACATAATTACGCGTTATTTGCGTTGACCAGTTACAGCGAATTGACTAAACAAACAGTAAGGTAAGGTAAATATGTAAACATATTAGGCGTGTCGAGACAACATACTATATGCAACATTTTATTATTATCAGAATAGCTATTTATGGTTGTCACCAAAATACTCCTTGTTTAAAATCTTTCTAATTTTATGTGCGCTGGTGCCAAATAAATTGATATCCAGGTGTGATGGTAAACTATTGAAAGCTATAACACTTCGTATGCAGAAGGCGTTGCGCCTGTACTTAGTCGATGTGGATGGTACATGGAGTAGCGGCCGTTTTCTTAAGTTGTTTGTATTAGTGCGAAGTAGTATTTTGCTGAGTAGTTCGGGACAATTGACGGAGCCGTTTGCGATGCTAACCAAAAAACAGATATCATTGATATTACGTCTCACTTCCAACGGTAAGAAATGATACCGCTTACAACGGTGTTCATAGTCGACCGATAATTGCCTAGCCTTGAAGTCCAAGTACCGCAAGAATTTCCTTTGAACAGACTCAATACGAGACTTGTAGATCTCATATTGTGGGTTCCATACTTGAGAAACGTACTCAAGGTGGCTACGCACTAAAGAACAGTAAAGAACTTTCAGTGGTTTTAGGGAGCGAAAGCTAGAACAAGCTCTAACAATGAAGCCCAAGGCTTTGAACGCCTTGTTGACAACCATTTCTACATGATCATCAAAAAGCAGCTTGCTGTCGTGTACCACGCCAAGATCCCTAATACTGGTTTCTTTACTTATGTAAGCACCATCCAGAGTATACCCTGGGCCAATGATAGACTTCAGGCGAGTGAATATAATGTGAAAACATTTGGATACGTTTAGTTGTAGTTTGTTGTTTTTGCAATATTGTACGAATCTGTCAAGGTCTGCCTGAAGTAGCTCAGTATCAGATAATGTGCGTATGGACTTTAGGACCTTCATGTCATCAGCGTATAGTAGGATATGTGAGTTTCTAAAGCAGTCTTTTATGTCCAAAATAAATATTGTAAACAACAATGGTCCCAGAATTGAGCCTTGGGGCACTCCTGATGGGACAGATTTCCATCCAGACATGTATCCACGCAAAACCACAGCCTGTGTCCGATTATCTATGTATGATGAAAAGCACCGGAACAGATCACCGTGTATGCCCTCGGAAAATAATTTCCGAAGAAGCACCCGATGATCTATACGGTCAAAACATTTGCTGTAGTCCGTATATATCGTGTCGACCTGGCATCGTTCTTCCATCCCAGCGGTTATAATTTCATTGGACAGTATCAGGTTGGAGGCGGTTGACCGTTTTCTGAGGAAACCATGCTGTTCGTCGCCGAAATGGCATTGCATAGCTGAGTAAACTTCAGTGTGTACTATTCGTTCAAGAACTTTCGAAAAAAGACATAATTTAGATATGGGACGGTAGTTTTCTACTTTAGATTTATCCCCCTTTTTAAAAATTGGTGTAATGAATGCCGATTTCCACATCCTGGGGACGATTCCCTCGCTCAGCGACCGCTGGAATAGCTAACAGACTGGCGCCACCAGGCTCTTCGCACAGTTAATTATAAAAATGGGGGGTATCAAATCGGGCCCACCAGATTTACATGGGTCCAAACCTTTAAGTAGCTTGAGTACCGTCTCCGGACACACGCTGACTGTACTCAGGTTCACCGAGCTAGCAGAATGAGTGTCCATATTAACATCGTTAGATTCTGAGTCAGGTTCTTGGAAGGTAGACTGGAAGTAAGAAGATAAAAGCTCAGTGATACCCTCACCAGTGTCTGCGGACGAGTCCATATAATGTAACACGTTAGGTAATGTATTACCACTTCTTTTGCCCTTGATATACGACCAGAAACATTTAGGATTTCTTGCGATTGAGGATTCAATTTTTTCCATATATGCATCAAAACAAATAGCCTCCAATTCCTTAGCTCGGTTACGCAACAGGGAAAAAGAGTGGTAATCGGATAAGTTGCCGTGATTTTTGTATTTGTTATGATATTTGTGTTTTTCTTTTAATATTTTTATTAAAGCACTAGTGTACCAGGGGGGGTGTGTTGCTTTTTTTAACGTTTTAACCGGAATGTACAAGTCCCTGAGCTCGTATAGTTTGGTATAGAAAAGGCTCAGGGCCTGGTCCAGGGATCCAGCAGACAATAAAATATTCCAGTCCATAAGTACTAGTGCAGACATAATTGAATCGTAATCGCCTCGATGAAATATGTATTTAGTACTAGGTTTCTCAATAAGTTTATGGACTTCAACGAAATCAGCAATAACAATCAACGGTTTGTGGTGTACATCAACAGGCACTGCGAGGGGGTCACAATCATTCACTTTCAATGCGCTATTTGAGAAAACAAGATCTAGTAATCTACCGTTGATGTTACGCTCATCATTAAACTGGGACAAGTTACACGCATTTATTGTATCAAAGAAATCCAAAACACATCGAACGGACACATTCTCTGGACACATTCCAGTACCATCATCAGACTGCCGCCATTCCACATCGCCGCCGAAATTAAAATCCCCTGTTATTATAAATGTATCTAAAGGGTGGGCGGACACTAAGTAGTTAAGTTTATGGTGGAAGTTTTGTAATTGTGCCTTAATTTTTTGTAATAATGCCTTACATTTAGGGATGAGAAGCACAATAGTGCTTTTCACCATACAGACAATCTGTTTTCTTGCTTGCTTCTTACAAAATATTCTTATAATACTAGTGAAGCATAGCGCCGCTTCAGCTTCGGTTTCGTGCAATGACGGTGGAGGCCACATTAACACAGTACATTAGGAACTTTTCCCTATGTTGCTTAGTCATGAACCCATGCAGGCTCTCCTTTGTCAGTCTCCTGTCCATTCGAGTTGGTAGCGTTCCCTGATAAATAACGGGCAATCTACAAGTATTTGCCGGACAGTCTCTGCCACGCCTGGATCGCAGACGCACGATGGGCTCTCCTTACACTTGAAGCGATTCAAGTATTCAGAGAACCCGCCGTGCCCGTCAAAACCTGCGTGAGAACGCCTGTGGGCCGCACCTGTTTTACAATACGGCAAGCCGCTATGGCATCCGGAAGAAACATTTTTGTCACAGAGGCTGTCTCGCCTGACATATATCTTTGGTTCCATTCATCAAGCGATTCCAAACGGATCTGTCGCTTGATAAATGACACCGGACATTGGTCGTAGTCCGACTTCCTCCGTAACGACAAAGCTGCCTTCTTTGCCAACTCGTCCGCTCGCTCATTCCACGGCAGGCCCGCGTGGGCCTTGATCCAGAACAAAGACACAGCTTTGCTCTGGCCCAGGGCTTGAGCCAAATTGGCACGCGCGTAAACCGCCAGGGGATGGAGAGAGCCATGGCTTGCTGACATTGAGAGCAATGCTGACATTGAGTCACTGTACAAACCATAGCTCGTCTTTTGCCGCGTGAGGATTACGTCCGTCGCTTTGCAGATGGCCAGGAGTTCCGCCTGGTAGACTGTGCAGTACGCGGCTAAGCTAAGTTTGAGGTTCCGGACTTCGCCTTCACTATCCCAAATGGATAATGCGGCTCCGACCTTCCCCTCAATCTTCTGCCGTCGGTGAAGATTCGCACCGCCTGCACATTGTTGCTGTCTAGCAACTGTTGGTCTGCCAGGCACATGAACTCCAGGGGCATTTGTGTAGCTGGATGTGGAGCCTCTGCAAACCCCACCGCACTTTCTATCTCCCTATCTCCTGGTACATACCGGGATGGCCCTCTCCTCGCTTCATACAGGGCGGCTGCCTCCTGTATGCGCAGATCTAGAGGTAGTATTCCGGACAGTACCAGTGCCGAGTTCAAGGAGACAGTACGGTAAGATTTACAGATCTTCTGGACGAATCCTCGTTGGACCGAGCCTAGCTTCTTCCGTATTCCCAGCTTCTTCGTAGCGGGAGCCGGCCGGCCGCGGCCGCGTACGTTATTATGGGCTCAATCATAGCAGTGTAGATTGTGTGTATGATCTGTGCGTCCAATCCCCAACTCATTTTAGCGGCGCGGGACAGCTGCTTATAAATGTTAGCTGCCCTCCTGCAGACGTTTGCGGTATGCTCGTTGAAGCTGAGCTTCTCGTCTATAGTTAGACCCAACAGCTTCATCTTCTTAACCATACCAATGTCGACCCCGGCCATGCTCAGCCTTGGGGTATCATACTTGCGCTTGTTGGTTACGTCCATCGCAAAGGTTTTGTGCGGTGCGAACCTCAGCTTGTTTCTGACGCCCCAACTCTGAACATGGGAGAGGGCTGCATTGGCAGATGTTGAAACTTCAGTCGCTGAGTCCCCATCCAGAACCAAGACGATATCATCGGCGAACGCCTGCCCGAAGATTCCGCGCTGTTCCAATTCCAGCAATAGTGGGTCTAGAATGAGATGCCACAGGATGGGACCACCTATTGACCCTTGAACACAGCCCTTGCTAGTCACTCACGTTCATTCCTCCCCAGCGTAACGAACCTTGACTTTCCTACTGTCGAAATAGCTTTCTAGCAGCCTTCTTATGTTCACCGGGCACTTTTCCTCAGCCAGTCTGACCTTGATGGCTGGCGACCAAGCACTATCGAAGATCCCCTCTATATCCAGCGACACCAGGACAATTAGCTTCTTCAGCCTCAACTTGTCCTGTACGTGCTTCACTAGCTTATAGAGGGCGTCCTCAGTGCTTCTTTGGGGCATACAACCAAACTGGCGAGTACTAAACCGCGGTACGAGTTGCCATTTTAAACGCGCTACTACCATCCTCTACAGGACCTTCCCCAGAACCAGCAGTAGACCTATTGGTCTGTATGCCTTGGGGTTAAGGAAATCGTCCTTACCCAGCTTTCTGAGAACCACGATTGTAGCCTCCTTCCAGATGTTCGGGAAGTGTGCCGATTCAAGGCATTTATTGTAGAGGGCAAGGAACGCATCCAGGTCCTGGTGGATCGCTTGATTGCAGATATCAGACGTCAGTCCATCCCCTTCTGGTGCCTTTTTGGGATTGAAACCTGCCACGGCGGTCTTCAGCTCCAGCGCGGTAAATGGTGGGTCATGATATTCATCATGAACCCTCTCATTTACTCGACTGGCTGCTTCTCTAATTCGCCTGTGGTCAGCTACTCTGTCTTCGGGATAGAACGTATCTGCGAGTTTTTTTTTTTTTTTTTTTTGGGACAATCCCACCGCACTATTCCCAAACCACTGCAACTCCTGAAAGCCAGAATCAACAGTGGCGACCACCAGAAAAGCGCCGAGGCAATGAAGCTCGACGAAGTCCCGGAGAATGAATTTACCTGTCTTGGATCCCGCAACGAAATTAATCAGAAAAGAATAACGGAGGAGTAGGAAAAATGTAAAAATGTATCTGCGAGTAGGGCGGCCGATTCACTTGGATTGAGGAATACACCATCGCTGCGTAGGGTCAGTTCCTCCTGTCTTCTGGCGGTCCTACCGTTCACCCTGAAGATTCCCACCCAGACCCCTTCTCGATCCTGTTTTCGGCAGAACTCCTTCCAACTGGCGAATTGGGCGCTCTTCCCTAGCATCTCGTATTCTTCTTTGGCCTTCAGGTACTCGTCTACAACCATCGCTCGCCGGACTGGCGCTGCGGCATTGCGGATGCGGTTCATCAGTCTGGTAAACTTCTTCTTCTTCGCAGTGAGCCCCTCGGACCACCACGGACAAGTGATTTTACTTTTAATACTAGTCTTGGGAATAGAATCTTCACATGCTTTTAAAATACTATCTCTGTAATTTACAATTAATTCTTCTAAATCTACTTTACTATTTATTCCTCTTATACTATTCAAATTTATATTATTTTCAATTTTGATTTCCCCTAATTTATCTTTAAATGTATCCCAGTCCGCCTTTCTTGTGTTAAATTTCCTGGTCGTCCTGGTGATATTTACCCCTTTATCCCTTTTAACTTTAATTTTGAAAAATATTGTGTTATGGTCTGAGGATGTTGCTCCTGTGTCGACTCGCCAGCCGTCCACCAAGTCAAAAAGTTCGAGCGAGCATGCCATGACGTCCACGTGGCTTGTATACACTCGACCACCTCGGACAGTGTCAAATGTGGGAGCGTCACCAGTGTTCAGCACCTAAAGCTCTAAGTCCTCCAGGGTTCCGGACATTTCCTCGCCCTTGGAGTCTTCGACGATGCTGCCCTACCAAGGACTCTTAGCGTTAGCGTCGCCGCCAATAAGCAATCTACCGGTGGCCACTTCCCTCCCCCTTTCATCAACCTCGCACTGGTAGATTCGCGAACCTCGGTAGCTCTTCATACCTCGCGCCCCTCCCACGTACGGCTCCTGGATAAGCGCCCATGCGATCTTCCTTTTACTGGCCTCTAAAAAGAGTTCGGTCGTTGCCAGTTCCTTACGTTGTATGTTTTCTTGGGCCACACGGTATGGTCTTGCGATTTGTTGGGCAGGAGTCTCCGTGTTGCCCTTAGCAATACGCTATAACAGATCGAGCTATTGCATCCCACCTTTTCCTAACTACGCACTCCAAGCTGAAAACATGATGGTCTGTGCTGTCAGTCTTCGCGCGCACGCAATTTGGAGCAGCACTTTGGAGGTAGGCCAGCGGCCCAGTCCGCGCACTCCGTTCTCATGTGGGGACCGCCACATTGGCTGCACTTTGGCACGGTCTCCGTGGAAATGCGTCGGCTATACCCATACCCGAGGCAAAGCGAGCACTGGACAAGCGGGGATTGGTCCTCGACCGTCACCCGCCGAAACTCCACATGCACCGACCCGACCTCGAGCATGCGCCGCCAAACCTCTGTGGCGACCCTCATCACTACGTGACACATTTGCGGGTTCCTGGCTCGCTTTCTGTAAATTATTTCCATTTTTGCCTGCTCATCTTTCAGATCTCAAATGGCGTCGTTTTGGTTTTTGAGCGCCTTTAGTATATCCTCGTTTGTGTTGTACTGCATTACGCCACGCAACACAACCTGTGGGTTTTTGTTATTTATGTTCTGGGCTTCCAGCTCGGGTGCCCTCCTAATACACATACATAAACTCACGCCTTTTTCCCATGGGGGTAGGCAGAAACTACAGAACGCCACCTGCTACGATCCTTACATACTTCTTTTGCTTCACACACATTCATACATCTAGTCATACACACACGCCGGATATGGGTACTCCGCACTTGCCCTTTCTGAAGAACATCACCTATAAGGTCTATATATGTATTTCTAGGGCGTCCCCTCCCGGCGTTTCCATTCACGTCTGCCTTGTAAATACCTTTCGTTAGTCGCCTTTCACTCATCCTCTCAACATGGCCAAACCATCTTAACATACTCTTTTCAATTTTAGTCACTACATCTTCTTTTAAACCACAACGTTGTCTTATTACCTCATTCCTCAATCTATCATTTAAAGTTACACCACACATACTCCGCAAGGAGCGCATTTCTACTGCATTAATCCTACTTCCATGTCTTTTTAGCCATACCCAACCTTCACTGCCATACATAAGTGTAGGCACCAGCACGCTGTTGTGAACGGCGAGTCGAGCTTCCGGAGACATCGACTTACTGGTCACAACTGCATGTATAGCACCATTCACTTTATTCCCTGCATTCACTCTCCTTTCCACATCCTCTTCAATCTTTCCATCCCTTGTGAACATACTTCCCAGATATACAAACTCGTTCACTTGCTCCACACTCTTATCATTTATTTTCACTTCACACTTTGATACATCGTCTTCTCTTACAAAAACCATTACCTTAGTCTTGTTCACATTTATACTCATCCCTTTTAACTTAAAAGCTTCATTCATCACAGTCACCATGTCTTGCAACTGATCTGCTGACGATGCAAGTAGAACTTGATCATCTGCATAGAGAAGGCATTTGACAGGCAACTCATTCATCCTCAATCCGCACTCATGCTCTTTCAAACCTATCAGACAACTATCCATGTACAAGTTGAACAGCCACGGTGACGCAACACAGCCCTGTCTAACACCCCTTGAGATGGTAAACCAGTCTGTATACGCCCCATTAATCCTAACACACGAGCACCTGCACTTTGAGACACACATCATGGAGGCTATGCGCAACTGCTTTTACAGGCTTAAGCTTCTGTATCGTGTGCGTCCCTACATAAGTGTGGATATGCGTATTCTACTTTGTGAAACACTTGTTTTATCTAAGCTGAACTACGCTGACACTGTGTATGGGGTGGCATTCTAGGTAGAAGTAAAAGGTTGGTTCAGCGGGTACAGAATGCTTGTGCGAGATTTTGTTTTACCATCCCTCCTAGATCTCACGTAACTCCTTTTTTAAATAAGGGTAATTTAATGAGAATGTCAGATCGTAGAAAGCTGCATCTGGCTACCCTGCTCTTTGGCACAATTCTCACAAAAAAACCAGACTATCTGTTCGGTAAATTTTCCTGGTCGCGCGATGTAAATAAAGTCAAAACGAGAGATTCTGCCTACCTGTTGTTGGCGTCACACAGAACTGCTGCATTCCGTGGAAGTTTCAAATTCGCTGCCTCTCGTATCTGGAATGATCTTCCGCCGCCATTTCGTGCTATAAAAACTATTGGAACGTTTAGTACTAAATTCAAGCAGAACTTATTACATAAGCAAAAGGAATCCGGAAGATTGGCCTACCCGGGGTTTGCACGCAGTTAAGTTTATTGCCTGTAATCCATTTTATTTATTATTAACATTCTTGCGAACACCACACCACACATATTCAATTCATAACACTCTGATTTATCCAATAGCAATATATTATTCTATGTATTCTTTTCGCCAGGTTTATTTACAGTTATTCATTTACACTATTTCATAACATAACTTACATAACATTTTTCTTTTGACAGCCGACCATAGATTTCTTCCGTATTTAATAAGTTACTCTTTGCTACGCGCGCTCTGTCGTTTGTCTATGTTTCGACAAATGATCATTGAGTATTGCCACGGTAAAGATGGTATATGACCGTTTCTAGGTCTACCTATATTTAATATGTTTTATTTATATATTTGTATTATACTTGCACATACTTTGACCCACCTTAAGTGTTTTTTTTTTCTATTTTGTTTGTTATTTATATATTCTTCTATTTTATTTTTTATTATATAAGTCCCGTTTCCGTAAGTGTGTCCGTGGCATCAACAGTGGGCCCTATCAGAATATCAGCGCAGCGTTATTACCTTTTTTGGTTATCGCTGCACATGCTGAGATAGGAGCCTTTTTGGTCTCGCACGGGGTTTTTATTTTATTATTGTTTAATTTTATGCTTATTTCTCGTGTCTCCTGTGCGGGTCACAAATAAATATTTTTCTTTCTTTCTAACACAAGCACTGGAATCCCTATATAGAGATTTCAGTGCCCGTACCAAGCGCCAGTCCACACCGTACCCGGATAGCGTCGACCACAGTTCATCCCTCCACACACTGTCATAGGCCTTCTCCAAGTCCACGAAAGCACAGTAGGCTTTTTTGTGCTTTGCCAGATGTTTTTCAGCTATGCTTCTCAAGGAGAAGATCTGATCAATTTTCATCTTACAAAAGAGGGCAATCCGCGCGATCTATAAAATGGGTCCTCGCGAGTCCCTCAGAGAAACATTTAAAGAAATCGATATACTGAATCTACCCTCACTCTATATTTTGGAATGTATTTTGTATGTCCGCAAAAATCGAGGGCTTTTCAAAACTAGAAGCGACTTACATAATTTAAATACACGCAGTAAGAACGAAATTGTAATACCCAAATTCAGATTAACAAAAACTAGCAAGTCTTTTTATATAAACAGTATACGCTTTTATAACAAGTTGTTAAAGTCAGTTATAGAACTGGGGGGTGACCACAAGCTCTTAGAGTAAGGTTATTTTGAGATCGAGTAAGGGACAGATGTATCTGACTTGTATACATCTGTCACTTACTCGATCTCAAAATAACCTTACTCTAAGAGCTTGTGGTTACCCCCCTGACCGATGGAAAGTTCAAAAACTACATCAAACGTGTCCTTATTAAAAAAGCATATTATAAAATCAAGGACTACGTTGAAGATAAAAATTTTGGCTTTAGCTCCTTCTGCGCTTGCGGCTTCCCTGGTAACTCATAAACGGCACAAATATGTGGTTGTCTCTAACTATTTTCAATCTCATTAATTCTTTGTTTTTTTCCTTCTTTTGATTATTCTTTTTACAATGGTTTTCAATAATTTTCATAGCCCTTTGCTAAGAATAGTTACAGCACTGATAACAATATTTGTGCCACATGTTAGATTTAGTCTTTTTTGTAAATGTGTGAACATTGTAGGCCTTCTAGATGCTTGTTAACATTTGTTAACTTTTTAACACGTTTTATTTTCTTTTGTTTAATATGTAATCTTTTTTTTTTGTTTTTCTTACGACTTATTGTCGGGCCTACGTTGTCCCCACATATCTAAGTACTAATGCTGTAACAAGGAAATATTGTAAAACCAAACCATTTTTTTAAAAGAGTAACCATGGAGTTTCTTGCCGGTTCTTCTCCATAGGAAACGACCAACCCGAACCGTGCACCTTTTGTCGACGTTTTATAAGTGCCCATGTAGGCCTATATGAAATAAAAATATTGATTTTGATCCATACAGCCCATTCCCTCTCTAAATCCTGCTTGCACGTCCCATAATTGTTCATCCGTGACTTTTACCACTCTATTAAAATTTTCGCATATAATTTGCCGACAACACTCAAAAGACTAATGCCGCGGTAGTTTTTACACTCCTGCTGTGAGCCTTTTCCCTTATATAGTGGTACGATTACAGCCTTGCACCAGTCATCCGGCACGCGGCAATATCTCCAACACATATTAAAGATCCGGCACAACAGGCTTGCTACCACTCCGTCACCGCCCTTCAGCATTTCAATAGATACTCGGTCATACCCCGCAGCTTTACCAATCTTCATTCCACTCAGTGCTTTTATAATCTCATCCATTCCTATTTCATTCTTTTGCTTTTCGTCCGAGTTTGGGTCTTGACAACAGGCCTCTGCCCAGTTACCCACTCCTTGCACACTATCCTGACAACTAAATAAACTTTGAAAATATCCCTTCCAGCGTTCCGAGACCTTACATTCTTCACTCAGTAAGCACCCATCTTCTGCTCTTATTCCATTCATGCTCGATGTTTTCGTCACTCCGCGAGCCAATCTTACCTGTTTCCAGAACAGCTTAACATTGGCCCTGAAGTTATCGGAGAACTTCCTGTTATATTTTTCTTCCTTTTCATCCTTTTTCATTTTTACCACCTCTTTGACTTTCGCTTTCATCACAAATAAATTTGAGTACATGATTATCCTTTAAACTACCACATACATAAAGCAGGTGAATGAGGTGAGCTGCAGCAGAGAGCAGAGCAAGACCCAGCCCTGCGCTAGGAGCTAACCTGTGTTACAGGCGCTGGGCACCTACTCCACCTTCACACTTGCAACACACTTACAAACATCGAAGTAGCATAGAGGGTTTAAGACTCGCTGATTTCCCAGCTTAGGCAAGCCTGTACATAGGGAATCATTAAATTAATTAAAACTTACACGTTTAAGTCGTTTACAAAAGTAATCGCTCAGTTATCTGAGTAAAATAAAACGATTTGAGACCCATTCAGCAGTTTTTCATATTCCATAGTATTATAGAATTTTAAAAATATGCTCGGTATCGATAAAAAAAAACGAAAACAAGCAAAGAAAAATTTTAATTATTCGCAAAAATAAGCCCAACTAAATACTAAAAAATATTTTCTAAACACAGCCAGCGCAGCCCAAAAAGTATAGTAAGTAGTAGGTAAAGTTTTTTTGTAAATACTTGTTATTAATCTTTGTAAACAGGATCGTAAAAATTTTAATGTAACCTACGAACCGTACCTACGTAGGTATCCCAGTAACGTGCGGGTCGTTGACCGCTTGACCGGCTGAGCGCTTAAGAGCGGACTCTAGTCAAGAGGAATTTGAAAAATAGGTATTTGAAGAAACTATTGCCGTCGCGTCACCTCCAACCTCACCCCGTAAAGTGCGAAAGGGACAACTGCAGCTCAGGCTGATTTTACCTACAAAAACTTTGACTAAAAGACGTTTCGTATTCTGCTGTTTTCTTCATGAAAACTGTTCTGATCTAAAAAAATCTTATATCAAAATTTAGAAGAAAAGTATATCTATGCTCCTATCATTTCCTTTTTTGTTAAAAACTTATAAATTTTCTCAGAAAGTCTTCTGAACAAGGCGGTAAAAACGGGCATTTTTTTTCGGATTTTTGGATTGTCATATTTCTTTTTGTGATTATGTTTTGGAAAAAAGGAAATGATACAGGCACGTATTAATTAGACCTAGATTTTATGGAAAAAAATCATTGCTCTAGAGGCATTATCCACGAAGAAAACAGCAGAATGTATTTGTATGGAGAAAGTCTCTCTAGAGTCCCCTCTTAAGCGCTGTATATGGCCTGTTCAATAATAAACGCACAAATAATTACTTATATTTAGAAGGGTGACTTTTTATGTTTCTTCGTCATTCTATTAGACAACTCCTTAAATTTTAACACCTATTTCCTTCACATGCCTGATAGGCTTCCTTGCAAAATACATTTCACTTTGTAACTGAAATCCATTCGATGTTTCGTAGATCTAAGGCACAAGATATGACCGATCTAAATCTATTAATTACTCCTAACCAACAGGGAATTGTTGTGAATAGATTATATTACCGTTTGCTGTAATAATTCAGATAGATTCCACACTAATATTCATGGACGCATAAATTGTGTGTGTCTGGTTATGACTAGATTAACTTGGTGTTTAGTTAACGATGGAATTCAATGCTCTGGAGATTTCTCTAGATGTCTGTTTTAGACCAATGGGATGTTTACATATCGTCACTGAAGTACTAACAGTGCCAAAGTCAAAAATGTCTTCCTACTTTACAAGCTCAATAACTGTGTTAAAAGTTAGTTCCATTTCAAGTATACCATGTTTGAAAAGATATTAAAAATGTACTTATTAAGCTAACTATGTCCTTTTTGATTGGTCGAAAAAATGTCACATTCATTCTCATAATGGTGCCAAAATGTTAAAACCCCTAAAAAATTACTTAAACAATGTTACTGTCCATAACTCAACCAGTTGAAATATGGAAAAAATCTTTATGTATTTTAAATTGTATGTATTTTAACCGACTTCAAAAAGGAGGAGATTCTCAATTTGATTGTATTTTTAATGTGTTTTAACGCTTTTGATACTTCTTTAGAAGAAGAAGAACTTCGGAGATATACAACAGAACTTCTTCAATACACAACAGCAAATCTCTCGGGATTGCTGAAATCGCAGGTCTGTTTATTGTTTACGCCATTTCATAACATATCATCACGCCGGTACACTCTAAAGAGGTACAGAGATGTACATTTGTACATTTTATCGGTTATTTTCAAGTTACATGTTATTCGGGTAAACTTTGGCATAACTTTTGCCATTATAAGCATTTACTATAGAACTAACTCATGAAATACTAAAATTACTAAAAAGTCAAAAATAAGATCATTTTTACAAAAAAAGAACGTTTTTTTTGTGTTTATTTGGAAGCCGGTGGTATTTTTTTTGTAAAAAAGTTTTTATAATTCTTAGTTTTAAGTTTCATTTATAAATGTAACTACGAGTACAGGAGTCCGGTGAATGCGAGACGCATAGGATCAATCAGTGTAGTGACGCATGGCGGAGGCCTATATCAAACAGTGGACGTCTTACGGCTGATATTATGATGATGATAAATGTAACGGGATCTTAAGGTCGAAGGTGAAAAGTGAAGGTGTTACTTCTATAGGCAAGGGTACTCCATCATCAACCACCTCATCGCTTACGCATCAGGCGGGATATTGGTCACATTCATGCTTATAAAGATAAAAAAATCATCATAGATACCTGCTATAATTTCTTTGTACTCTAACCTTGAAATCTATTCAATGAATTTGTAAGTTGTATTCTAATTAGGTACAGAACAGTTCTGAGATTTCCCTTTCATTTACAGAGGAAATTCTTATTTGATGAAGCCTTGTCATAAAAATGTAAATGTTAGCATAAATATAACAATAAGGCATATTAAACAAGACAACCCACGCCATCATTACAAATTCTGAAAACTGACTTCACGATCATATAGGACTAGCTTTTTCTTTCGGATTTGCTTTCGTGGCCTTATTCCACAAGAAACTTTAATTTTGTCCCAGCATTCAGCTACGGACACACCATTCGCTGACGCAGACATAAGGCCCTCACATATACAGGTTACTGGGCCATGGGTCCACGGAGAGACACCGCACAAGCACTGCACATCGGAACCATCCGAGAACTCCCACCTGCCATTTGCGTAGCTGAATACTGTGTCAAACATAATATTATAAAACAGTATTTGCCATCGACACGTTAAGAAAACGATTAATTTTTCTTAATTTTTTCTACGGTCACCAGTGACAGAAACCTACACTCGTTGATAGTGTAATTTAGCGAATTTATTTTCGGAATCAGAACAGTAATTCCAGAGTTAACCTCCTACTAACATACTCACAAACAAACAATTTTTTCTTTAAAATATTTTTCTAGATTCCCATCAATTCATTCTTAGCTATAAAACACACAGCCTAACAATCTTTACAGAATAACAGATACCCAACATTATAGCTAATCTGTGTCGTTATCTTGAAAATTAGTGTAATGGCGGGCCAGTGTCGTTCCATTCCATTAATTACTAATTATCGATATCCCTTACACCCTTGGAGCCTGAGCTATGGCTTCGCTACTACCATGGCGTGGTGTGTAATGAGTTAGCCGGACGAATAAAGTAATGAGATAAATCTTGATTTTGGGTTTTTCACGCGCCTCGTCTTATGAAAATCTTAATGCTTTTCAAAAAGGTGTCAATTCTTGACTGTCGAACAAATGGGGATTTTTCTGGTTTTTGGATAAAAATATTTTAGATCAAGCAGTTCGGTGATCTACTTAAGGCGTATGTATTCCCCAATGTTAATTCAAATTCAAATTCAATCTTTATTTGCTCAAACATGAGTACAGTACACACAGCAAATTGCCAATATGTAAGAGATGTAAGAAAATAATAATAATACAGAGCGTCATGTTTGCCTTAAATAATGGCATGCAAATATTAATAATAGAATAAAGAAAACATAAAATTCAAATCAAAATTAATCATTCAGAATGTCATATCATACTTAGTCAAGTTAATAAAAACAGAAAACAATAAAGTGCATATTATGTTAAAATTTTCCTTCTTGAATGTCAGTATAATTAAAAATGTCAAAATATAAAAAGTCAAAATTATTTAAAAATGTCTTACAAATGATAATAACAATAATGTAAATTATAATAATAGATCCAACGTCGTTCTAGAACGTCAGAACGAAAATATAAAAAATAATAATATTTAAAAATTTAAAATTTTAATTTTTAAGTTAACGCAGTACTGTTCGTGCGCCTGCTCGGAACCAGAATATCAATATTGAACCTCCTTTTGCACAGTTTTGTTTGCAAAATATTCATATATTTACATATGCTATTTCAGGTATGAAGAAGTTCTAGGTATCAAATTTTTTGTGTACAATTTTTTTTAAACATTTAAGTCGTTTTGGAGAAGTATCCAAAAGTAGCGATAAAATATCGTGTTGTTAATTATTTTCTTTAAAGCAAAACTATTTGTTATACGACAAAACCATGTTTCACAAATAATGAACATGAAACCATTATAAATATATATTTTTATCAAACCTTTTAACATAGCCGTTACTAAGGAGTATGCTTTAGAAAGTTACCGTTTTACGGCACTAAAGCAGTTGTAGGCCTTTAAGACGACGACTAACGCCAACGACCTTGAGGGAACAAAACGCGCACTCGTTTCACACCCGCGCGACCCTAAATTTAGTAGTTTTTTGTACTTTCCTTATTATTCTTTGACTTTAAAAAAAAAGCTTCAGATCAAAATGTAGATAATTAAATTGTCTTTTATATGGTGTCGATTTCATAAAAATACGCCCAGCGGTTTTGGTGTGATTGTCGTGTTTTTGTCCGTTTTGGACATAACTTTACAAATTAATTACACTATGTTATACGAATAAAACTCAAAATTTGCTCAGATGAAATTATTAAAAAAATGGTCTACTATAACATATATTTTTTTCTGATAAATTACGACTAGCCGTTTAGACGTGATTCTCATTTTAAAATCAGCTACTCAAGGGAATCGGCGCCTTAAGATTTCGGGAATCCGCTGGATGCGAGAGGCACGAGTTCGGTCAATGTGGCGTCGTTAGGGAAGGGCCTATGTTCAGCAGTAGACTTCTTTCGGCTGAAATATGATGATGATGAAGCAGTTCAGAGCTTTTTTTTCCGGTTTTTCCTTCCTCAACGAAGCCTGCGATTTGCTTTAAATGTTGCATTTCATGCAGCAAATAGTACAAAGCTAACTAGCTATTTATTTACCTTATTTTTGTATATTTATGTGTACTGTATTGTACGCCAAGATAAAACAACACAAAAAGACACCTTACAATTAAAACAAACATGCAACAGGCGGCCTTATCGCATTCTGCGATCTCTTCCAGGCAACCTTGAACCTTAGAACCAAACCGTACCTTAGAACTTCCTCAAACAATGAGACATTTTAGAAACATCTTAAAATGACTTCCTTAAATAATGAGTAATTTCAGGAACAAGCTATTTCCATCCCATTATATTCTGATCTACACCAGTAACTAATCACTTACAACCGTAACACAACTTTATCTTTGTCAGTTTTTATTTATTGGATAAAGCAAAAAATATGGGCTCAATATTATTTGATAATCTCACTGACGTGACGGACTAAATAGAATTATCATTTGTCTACCCAGGAAACATTCCAGTTTTCACACGGGTAGACCATAACAACTCTAGATTCAATCAATCTGTCTAGCCGTTTTCCTAATTATGTTGGGATCGGCTTCCAGTCTAACCGGATAGAGCTGAGTACCAGTGTTTTACTGCCTATCTGACCTCCAAAACCCAGTAACTGGGTAACACGATACCCCTTAGCAAGACTAGTGTCATATTCCAGGCTTCTGACTAATCGTTACGACTGTCAAAGATCTTCAAATGACAGCCGGGACCAAAGGCTGAACGTGTTTTCCGACACAAGGAGAAATCTCGCTATGGATGATGGTCACCCATCCACGGACCGAAATCGGGAAGCGTTGCTTAACTTTGAAAATCGAGCCGTGCGGCTGCTACCTTATACCTTTATAAAGTGTTAAAAAAATAACTCTAAGAAGTTTAAAATATGCTCGGTATCGATAAAAAAAACGAAAACAAGCAAAAAAAAATGTTAATTATTCGCAAAAATAAGCCCAACTAAATACTAAAAAATATTTACTTAACACAGCCACAGCCCAGCTGGGCTACACTGGCTGTGTTTTGTAAATAAGGTAAAGATTTTTTGTAAATACTTGTTATTAATCTTTGTAAACAGGATCATAAAAATTTAAATGTAACCTACGAACCGTACCTACGTAGGTATCCCAGTAACGGGCGGGTCGTTGACCGCTTGACCGGCTGAGCGCTTAAGCGCTGTATATGGCCTGTTCAATAATAAACGCACAAATAATTACTAATATTTAGAAGGGTGACTTTTTATGTTTCTTCGTCATTCTATTAGACAACTCCTTAAATTTTAACGCCTATTTCCTTCACATGCCTGATAGGCTTCCTTGCAAAATACATTTCACTTTGTAACTGAAATCCATTCGATGTTTCGTAGATCTAAGGCACAAGATATGGCCGATCTAAATCTATTAATTACTCCTAACCAACAGGGAATTGTTGTGAATAGATTATATTACCGTTTGCTGTAATAATTCAGATAGATTCCACACTAATATTCATGGACGCATAAATTGTGTGTGTCTGGTTATGACTAGATTAACTTGGTGTTTAGTTAACGATGGAATTCAATGCTCTGGAGATTTCTCTAGATGTCTGTTTTAGACCAATAGGATGTTTACATATCGTCACTGAAGTACTAACAGTGCCAAAGTCAAAAATGTCTCCATAATTTACAAGCTCAATAACTATGTTAAAAGTTAGTTCCATTTCAAGTATACCATGTTTGAAAAGATATTCAAAATGTACTTATTAAGCTATGTCCTTTTTGATTGGTCGAAAAAATGTCACGTTAATTCTTATAATGGTGCCAAAATGTTAAAACCCCTATTACTTAAACAATGTTACTATCCATAACTCAACCAGTTCAAATATGGAAAAAATCTTTATGTATTTTAAATTGTATGTATTTTTAACCGACTTAAAAACGAGAAGATTCTCAATTTGATTGTATTTTTAATGTGTTTAACATCAAAACTTTTTACTAGGTGAACCGATTTTGATACTTCTTTTGAAGAAGAAGAACTTCGGAGATATACAACAGAACTCTTTAATACACAACAGCAAATCTCTCGGGATTGCTGAAATCGCAGGTCTGTTTATTGTTTACGCCATTTCATAACATATCATCACGCCGGTACACTCTAAAGAGGTACAGAGATGTACATTTGTACATTTACCGGTTATTTTCAAGTTTTATGTTGTTCGGGTAAACTATTCTGGCATAACTTTGGGAATTATAAGCATTTACTATAGAACTAGCTCATTAAATACTACAATTACTAAAAAGTCAAAAATAAAATCATTTTTGCATTTGGAGGCCGGTTGTATTTTTTTTTTTGTAAAAAAGTTTTTATATTTCTTAGGTTTAAGTTTAATTTATAAATGTAACTACAGGAGTCCGGTGGATGCGAGATATTGGTCACATTCATGCTTATTAAGATAAAAATATTATTATAAATACCTGCTATAATTTCTTGGTACTCTAATCTTAAAATTTATTCACGGAATATGTATGTTTTATTCTAATTAGGTACAGAACAGTTCTGAGATTTCCCTTTCATTTACAGAGGAAATTCTTATTTGATGAAGCCTTGTCATAAAAACGTAAATGTTAACATAAATATAATAATAAGGCATATTAATCAAGACAACCCACGCCATCATTACAAATTCTGAAAACTGACTACACGATCATATAGGACTAGCTTTTTCTTTCGGATTTGCTTTCGTGGCCTTATTTCACAAGAAACTTTTATTTTGTCCCAGCATTCAGCTACGGACACACCATTCGCTGACGCAAACATAAGGTCCTCACATGTACAGGTTACTGGGCCATGGGTCCACGGAGAGACACCGCACAAGCAGTGCACATCGGAACCATCCGAGAACTCCCACCTGCCATTTGCGTAGCTGAATACTGTGTCAAACATAATATTATAAAACAGTATTTGCCATCGACACGTTAAGAAAACGATTAACTTTTCTTAATTTTTTCTACGGTCACCAGTGACAGAAACCTACACTCGTTGATAGTGTAATTTAGCGAATTTATTTTCGGAATCAGAACAGTAATTCCAGAGTTAACCTCCTACTAACATACTCACAAACAAAAAATTTTTTTCTTTAAAATATTTTTCTAGATGCCCATCAAATAATAATATTCTTAGCTATAAAACACACAGCCTAACAATCTTTACAGAATAACAGATACCCAACATTATAGCTAATCTGTGTCGTTATCTTGAAAATTAGTGTAATGGCGGGCCAGTGTCGTTCCATTCCATTAATTACTAATTATCGATATCCCTTACACCCTTGGAGCCTGAGCTATGGCTTCGCTACTACCATGGCGTGGTGTGTAATGAGTTAGCCGGACGAATAAAGCAATGAGATAAATCTTGATTTTGGGTTTTTCACGCGCCTCGTCTTATGAAAATCTTAATGCTTTTCATAAAGGTGTCAATAATTGACTGTCGAACAAATGGGGATTTTTCTGGTTTTTGGATAAAAATATTTTAGATCAAGCAGTTCGGTGATCTACTTAAGGCGTATGTATTCCCCAATGTTAATTCAAATTCAAATTCAATCTTTATTTGCTCAAACATGAGTACAGTACACACAGCAAATTGCCAATATGTAAGAGATGTAAGAAAATAATAATAATACAGAGCGTCATGTTTGCCTTAAATAATGGCATGCAAATATTAATAATAGAATAAAGAATACATAAAATTCAAATTAATATTAATCATTCAGAATGTCATATCATACTTAGTCAAGTTAATAAAAACAAAAAACAATAAAGTGCATATTATGTTAAAATTTTCCTTCTAGAATGTCAGTATAATTAAAAATGTCAAAATATTAAATGTCAAAATTATTTAAAAATGTCTTACAAATGATAATAACACTAATGTAAATTATAATAATAGATCCAACGTCGTTCTAGAACGTCAGAACGAAAATATAAAAAATAATAATATTTAATAAATTTAAAAATTTAATTTTTAAGTTAACGCAGTACTGTTCGTGCGCCCGCTCGGAACCAGAATATCAATATTGAACCTCCTTTTGCACAGTTTTGTTTGCAAAATATTCTTATATTTACATATGCTATTTCAGGTATGAAGAAATTCTAGGTATCAAATTTTTTGTGTACAATTTTTTTTTCGACTTAGAGTCGTTTTGGAGAAGTATCCAAAAGTAGCGAAAAAATATCATGTTGTTAATTTTTTGTTAAAGCAAGACTATTTGTTTTACGAAAAAACCATGTTTCACAAATAATGTACATGAAACAATAATAAATATATATTTTTATCAAATCTTTTAACCTAGCCGTTACTAAGGAGTATGCTTTAGAAAGTAACCGTTTCACGACACCAAAGTGGTTGTAGGCCCTTAAGAGGGGACTCTAGTGAGACTTTCTCCATACAAACACATTCTGCTGTTTTCGTCGTGGATAATGCCTCTAGAGCAATGATTTTTTCCATAAAATCTAGGTCTAATTAATACGTGCCCTTATCATTTCCTTTTTTCCAAAACATAATCAGCAAAAAGAAATATGACAATCAAAAAATCCAAAAAAAAATGCCCGTTTTGACCGCCATGTTCAGAAGACTTTCAGACAAAATTTATAAGTTTTTAACAAAAAAGGAAATGATAGGAGCATAGATATACTTTTCCTCTAAATTTTGATATAAGAATTTTTTAGATCTGACCAGTTTTCATGAAGAAAACAGCAGAATACGAAACGCCTTTTAGTCAAAGTTTTTGTAGGTAAAATCAGCCTGAGCTGCAGTTGTCCCTTTCGCACTTTACGGGGTGAGGTTGGAGGTGACGCGACGGCAATAGTTTCTTCAAATACCTATTTTTCAAATTCCTGTTGACTAGAGTCCGCTCTTAAGGTTTCGGGAATCCGCTGGATGTGAGAGGCACGAGTACGGTCAATGTGGCGTCGTTAGGGAAGCCTGAAGGGGCCTATGTTCAGCAGTAGACTTCTTTCGGCTGAAATATGATGATGATGAAGCAGTTCAGAGCTTTTTTTCCGGTTTTTCCTTCCTCAACGAAGCCTGCGATTTGCTTTAAATGTTGCATTTCATGCAGCAAATAGTACAAAGCTAACTAGCTATTTATTTACCTTATTTTTGTATATTTATGTGTACTGTATTGTACGCCAAGATAAAACAACACAAAAAGACACCTTACAATTAAAACAAACATGCAACAGGCGGCCTTATCGCATTCTGCGATCTCTTCCAGGCAACCTTGAACCTTAGAACCAAACCGTACCTTAGAACTTCCTCAAACAATGAGACATTTTAGAAACATCTTAAAATGACTTCCTTAAATAATGAGTAATTTCAGGCACAAGCTATTTCCATCCCATTATATTCTGATCTACACCAGTAACTAATCACTTACAACCGTAACACAACTTTATCTTTGTCAGTTTTTATTTATTGGATAAAGCAAAAAATATGGGCACAATATTATTTGATAATCTCACTGACGTGACGGACTAAATAGAATTATCATTTGTCTACCCAGGAAACATTCCAGTTTTCACACGGGTAGACCATAACAACTCTAGATTCAATCAATCTGTCTAGCCGTTTTCCTAATTATGTTGGGATCGGCTTCCAGTCTAACCGGATAGAGCTGAGTACCAGTGTTTTACTGCCTATCTGACCTCCAAAACCCAGTAACTGGGTAACACGATACCCCTTAGCAAGACTAGTGTCATATTCCAGGCTTCTGACTAATCGTTACGACTGTCAAAGATCTTCAAATGACAGCCGGGACCAAAGGCTGAACGTGTTTTCCGACACAAGGAGAAATCTCGCTATGGATGATGGTCACCCATCCACGGACCGAAATCGGGAAGCGTTGCTTAACTTTGAAAATCGAGCCGTGCGGCTGCTACCTTATACCTTTATAAAGTGTTAAAAAAATAACTCTAAGAAGTTTAAAATATGCTCGGTATCGATAAAAAAAACGAAAACAAGCAAAAAAAAATGTTAATTATTCGCAAAAATAAGCCCAACTAAATACTAAAAAATATTATTATAAGGTAAAGTTTTTTTTGTAAATACTTTTTATTAATCTTTGTAAACAGGATCGTAAAAATTTAAATGTAACCTACGAACCGTACCCACCCAGTAACGTGCGGGTCATTGACCGCTTGACCGGCTGAGCGCTTAAGCGCTGTATATGGCCTGTTCAATAATAAACGCACAAATAATTACTTATATTTAGAAGCGTGACTTTTTATGTTTCTTCGTCATTCTATTAGACAACTCCTTAAATTTTAACACCTATTTCCTTCACATGCCTGATAGACTTCCTTACAAAATACATTTCACTTTGTAACTGAAATCCATTCGGTGTTTCGTAGATCTAAGGCACAAGATATGGCCGATCTAAATCTATTAATTACTCCTTACCAACAGGGAATTGTTGTGAATAGATTATATTACCGTTTGCTGTAATAATTCAGATATATTCCACACTAATATTCATGGACGCATAAATTGTGTGTGTCTGGTTATGACTAGATTAACTTGGTGTTTAGTTAACGATGGAATTCAATGCTCTGGAGATTTCTCTAGATGTCTGTTTTAGACCAATGGGATGTTTACATATCGTCACTGAAGTAATAACAGTGCCAAAGTCAAAAATGTCTTCATAATTTACAAGCTCAATAACTATGTTAAAAGTTAGTTCCATTTCAAGTATACCATGTTTGAAAAGATATTCAAAATTGACTTATTAAGCTAACTATGTCCTTTTTGATTGGTCGAAAAAATGTCACGTTCATTCTTATAATGGTGCCAAAATGTTAAAACCCCTAAAAAATTACTTAAACAATGTTACTGTCCATAACTCAACCAGTTGAAATATGAAAAAAAAACTTTATGTATTTTAAATTGTATTTATTTTTAACCGACTTAAAAAACGAGAAGATTCTCAATTTGATTGTATTTTTAATGTTTTTAACATCAAAACTTTTTACTAGGTGAACCGATTTTGATACTTCTTTTGAAGAAGAAGAACTTCGGAGATATACAACAGAACTCTTCAATACACAACAGCAAATCTCTCGGGATTGCTGAAATCGCAGGTCTGTTTATTGTTTACGCCATTTCATAACATATCATCACGCCGGTACACTCTAAAGAGGTACAGAGATGTACATTTGTACATTTTATCGGTTATTTTCAAGTTACATGTTATTCGGGTAAACTTTGGCATAACTTTTGACATTATTTACTATAGAACTAACTCATGAAATACTAAAACGTCAAAAATAAGATCATTTTTACAAAAAAAAGAACGTTGTTTTGTGTTTATTTGGAAGCCGGTGCTATTTTTTTTGTAAAAAAGTTTTTATAATTCTTAGTTTTAATTTTCATTTATAAATGTAACTACGAGTACAGAAGTCCGGTGAATGAGAGACGCACAGGACCAAGCAGCGTGGCGACGCATAGGGGAGGCCTATATCAAACAGGGGACGTCTTACGGCTGATATTATGATGATGATGATAAATGGAGCGGGTTCTTTAAGTCGAAGGTGAAAAGTGAAGGTGTTACTTCTATAGGCAAGTGTACTCCATCGTCGACCACCTCATCGCTTACGCATCAGGCGGGATATTGGTCACATTCATGCTTATAAAGATAAACAAATTATCATAGATACCTGCTATAATTTCTTTGTACTGCAACCTTGAAATCTATTCACTGAATTTGTAAATTTTATTCTAATTAAGTACAGAACAGTTCTGAGATTTCCCTGTCATTTACAGAGGAAATTCTTATTTGATGAAGCCTTGTCATAAAAATGTAAATGTTAGCATAAATATAATAATAAGGCATATTAAACAAGACAACCCACGCCATCATTACAAATTCTGAAAACTGACTTCACGATCATATAGGACTAGCTTTTTCTTTCGGATTTGCTTTCGTGGCCTTATTCCACAAGAAACTTTAATTTTGTCCCAGCATTCAGCTACGGACACACCATTCGCTGACGCAGACATAAGGTCCTCTCATGTACAGGTTACTGGGCCATGGGTCCACGGAGAGACACCGCAGAAGCACTGCACATCGGAACCATCCGAGAACTCCCACCTGCCATTTGCGTAGCTGAATACTGTTTCAAACATAATATTTTAAAACAGTATTTGCCATCCACACGTTAAGAAAACGATTAACTTTTCTTGGTTTTTCTATGGTAACCACTGACAGAAACCTACACTCGTTGATAGTGTATTTTAGCGAATTTATTTTCGGAATCAGAACAGTAATTCCAGATTTTATCTCCTACAAACATACTTGCAAACAAACAAGTTTCCTCTTTAAAGTATTCGTCTAGATTCCCATCAAATAACAATATTCTTAGCTATAAAACACACAGCCTAACAATCTTAACAGAATAACAGATACCCAACATTATAGCTAATCTGTGTCGTTATCTTGAAAATTAGTGTAATGGCGGGACAGTGTCGTTCCATTCCATTAATTACTAATTATCGATATCCCTTACACCCTTGGAGCCTGAGCTATGGCTTCGCTACTACCAAGGCGGTGTGTAATGAGTTAGCCGGACGAATAAAGTAATGAGATAAATCTTGGTTCTGGTTTTTCATGCGCCTCGTCTTATGCCGCCCGCTGTCTCACATAGCTGCCTCATGTCTTAGGCCGCGGGTTGGTGTCTCATCCATCCTTGACACCTGCTTTCGCTCGAGGTTGGGAAGCCTGTGGGTTATAAAAAATATGTTGCTTAATATTTTAAATGGTTAATATTATTTATGGATGACACTTAGGTACCTTCTATCTTTCTGCCAATATCCTTATTTCACTTTTTTTTCAGTTCTCTGACAAAATTTTAAATGTGACGTACATTTAAAATTTTGTCAGTACATACTGATCGCAATATTTCTCAAACTACCCGAGAATCAAAACAACTTTTTAATATTAAACGCTACTTGCAATCCGTCTATTTCGCTCAGCTGCTCATGGCTTAATGGTTCATACCAAATTATAATACATATATATCGTTTAAAACACACTACCATATATCTATTTACCTGTATATTTAATACTGTAAAACTGATTCACATCCGTACACATCAACATAAGGTTCAGTTGAAAACCAGCGTCAGGCAACTCCTAGTTGTCTGGCATTTTGCTGAACTGGACCTTTTTGGCGCAGCCGCGGGGCACACTATATATATGTTTTAAAATTTAGTGTTTTTTTATTTGTAGCTACATTGTGTGTATCTTTGTTTTTCATAAATAAACTAGTTTACTTTCTTTCTTCTGAAAATCATAATGCTCCTCAAAAATATCACTTCTTGTCTGTCGAACAAATAGGGCTTTCTCTGGTTTTCGCATAATATAATTTCAGAGCAAGCAGTTCGGTGACCTGAGAATCCGCTGGATGCGAGACGCACGGGTTCGGTCAACGTGGCGTCGTTAGGGGAGGGCCTATGTTCAGAAGTGGACTTCTCTTCTCTTCCAGGCAACCTTGAACCTTAGAACCAAAGCGTACCTTACAACATCCTCAAACAATGAAATATTTTAGAAACATCTTAAAGTCTTCCGTAACCAAAGCGTGATTTCAAGAACATACTATTTCCATCCCATTATATTCTGATCTACACCAGTAACCCCAATCACTCACAGCCTTAACACAACTCCTACAAACTTAGACAATAGGAAGCTAGTAAAGGAAAGCAACTATTCCAGACAGTTACTGGAGTCAGACTTATCTAATATTATTAACATTTCTCAGTCAGACCCGAGCTTTCGCAAGATACATAAGATCCGAGAAGTTAAACCCTAATGAAGTGACCCGAAACTTGAATTTGTACACACTAAGCGCCGGATCCTACAACAAGATTTTAAGTTGTTAACCGACACAGTAATATTTTCCAGATCTTAATAGATTGTGTTATATCTTGGGTTTTGTTATTTTATATTATAAAAAAAAACGACTTCGAAAACAAAACACTACAGCGAAAAATTACTTTCTTTTTAGAAGTCGGTGTCTTCTGAAAATAACCCCATTCTTACGGTTGGTTCCAACTGTGAACCTCCTACCCCGCAGTACGTTGATTGTAAGTTTATTAAAACACTAGCTGACCCGGCAAACTTTGTTTTGCCATAAAAAGACCAAACATTTATCAACCCTACCCTACCCTAACCTACCATACCCTACCCTACCCTACCCTACCCTACCCAACCCTACCCTACCCTACCTGACCCTACCCTACCCGACCCTACACTACCCTACACTACCCTACCCTACACTACCCTACAATACTCTACCCTACACTACCATACCCTACCCTACCCTACCTATATAGCCTATGTCCTTTCCCAGGTCTCAAACTATCTTCATACCAACTTTCATCTAAATCGGTGCAGCGGTTTAAGCGTGAAAAGGTAACAGACAGACAGACAGAGTTACTTTTACATTTATAATATTAGTATGGATTTAAAATCCATCCACACACACACACAAATTTCATCCAGATCCGTTTGGCCGTTCTGGCGTGATTGAGTGACAAACATACATCCATACAAAATTTCGCATTTATAATATTAAGTAAGATGTATACCTACCGAAATTCCATCCCATTGGCTGTTCTGCTTCAGGTAATAGGTTCCATTCTTAAGACGTAAGTCGTTATTCTGTCCAAACTCTTATTTATAACCGTCTTCAAAAAGGAAGAAGTTCTCAATTCGACTGTATTTTTTTCTGTGTAAGCAATTGCATAAAATAGGTTTAATAACGCGTGCACAAAAAAGTAAAATAACTTAAAGTAAAATACATCATCGATAGCTATTGAAAAAAAAACAAAATTTACGGGATTGACATGCGTTGAAGAAATGTCATGTCGTTCAATCTAACAGATTTTAAATTTTCGAAAGTCGTTACCGCTGATACGAGTGGAACGAGTATATCACTTTGTGAGAGCTTCAGCTCGACTTATGGAATCAGCTCATTACTTTTCCTAACTCAATTATAATCTATATCTATACCAATATTATAATAAGGAAAGTTTTTTGATTGTTTGTTTGTTTGTACCGAATAGGCTCCGAAACTACTGGACCGATTTAAAAAATCTTTCACCTATGGAAAGCTACATTATTCCCAAGCAACATAAGCTAAAAATAATTTTCAAAAAAATTAGAGATTCTTATGCAAATTGCAATAATGTAACCCAAAGTAGCAAAATTTTGCGTATTAAATTCATTATTTGGCGTGCGCTGAGAAAACCATTGCTTATACATAAAAATTATGTACTACATGATTGATGTACTCATTATTAACTACAAAAAAGTCTGCGAGAGAATATATTATTATCTCACTATCATAGTTTTTTTTTTCTTTTTAAAACGTTGCCCCACACTAGGAATTTCTTCCTGTATCGTGGGTGCGTTTACAAACATATAAACTCACATACACAAACACCCAGAGCCGGAACAACTATCTGTAGGTCATACAAATATTCGTTCCGTGCGGGAATCGAACCCGCGACACGCAGTGCAGCAGTCAATCGCTCAACCACTGCGCCAACCAGTGTTCTAATATTTAATTAGATCACTGGTAGAAACAAAAGTTGGTTACATTCGTATTGTAGTATTAATTCTTATTCAAATAAATTCAATTAACAAATTGCTAGGAAGGATAGAGTTGGTAGGTATGTAGGATAGGGTAGGGTAGGTAGGTAAGCTAAGTGGGTAGGTAGATGGGTAGATAGGTAGGGTATCTACCCTATACAGGTAGGTAGATAGCTAGTTGACGGGAGCGAAGCCGCGGGGGTCAGCAAGTGTATTACAAAACTATAGTTACCTCCGTTTTACATCAAATTGCTTCCAATTAACGATAAAATCTTCATCACACGTGAATGAACTGTTCACTTATCGTTCATTCATCGTTCAATACAAGAGAAGAACGGGCATGGAAACCATGAAGGTATAGATAAAGATGGAGACCACACTTCGAATACCTTGAAGCAAAACCTATGTTCACTATATCGCTCTCTGTGGGCAGACCCTCTCTGTCTAAGTAGGGTACTATAGTCCACACTAGAAAGAGAGGTCGGCCCACAGAAATACGTAGGTATTTGCCTCAAGATTTTGTTCCAAGTGTGGCCTCCATCTTTACCTATAACTTCATGTTGGAAACGCACCAATTTAAGGGGCTATTTAGTAGCTCCCACTCACATTCACCATTCATCGGAGCATATTATCGACTTATCATTATATTTCCATCGTTTTATTGCGTGTAACAAATTCTATTAATGAAGAAGGAACGACATTACCTTTTTTTTTTTCAATATTGTTTACTTAGTAAAGACGACGAAAATGACATGACATTTACCAGCCTAATTTAGATTTTAAGGGTAGATATTTGCAGGCAACCGTATTGTTGAATACAGGCCTGCGGAACACAGCCGAGAGGCAACGCTGTGGCCCATTAGAAACGCTGCGACTCTTGGATCCTACAAGGTCTATAAGCAGCGGTAAACTAGGGGTTTGTTCTTTGAGATACCGATTCCTGTTAGACAGGTGGAAAGTGATACCATGATTCAATTCATGACTCCTGGGTTCGTTCAATCCCGTGTGTGGTCGGGGGGTATAGGGGAAAATATATATAATAATGGAATAAGGGACGTGGTCTGGGGGGTGGAGATTACCTGCAGACACCTAGACACGCTCCCGTCAAAATTACCTCGCTGCGCGCGAAATATACACAAAAACAAATGCACGGGCGGAGCACAATACCACTCGCGGATGGCGAACACAATTTCGGATTGCGATCGGTTGGTTGTTTATTAATTTCTACAATACCAAATCAAGACCGACATTTTTCAGTCCCACCTTATCAATCAGATTTTTACGAGTCCGTGTCAACTGTTAACTCAATCAAAAGCTGTCAAACCGATAACAGCAAGCTGACACAGTGTTGCAACAAAATAACAAAAAAAAGGAACGAAACGTTTGGTTCCAAATACCTATGCTATTCTACTATCAAGAATCATTCGTAAAAAGTTTTATCAAAAACAAAATACCTCCATATGGGTACGTATATTATGATATTCAGTAGGTACCTAACTGGATTGTTAAAGTTAGACAGGCAGTTCCTCCACATAAAATTCTGGTATTCAGCTCCATCCGGTTTTAGAATTTTCAAATCCATGCCATCCAGCGTGTACTTTGCTGTGAAGATTAAGATGCATTATGGCAAAGCATGCATGCACATGCATAAAGATGAAGATTATGCATCAAGTATTATGTATTAACCATTAATTTTTTCATATTAATTTAGCAAATATTAGCCATTTATATTATTATAACAGTAAAGGAGGTGATTTTGCTGTTAAACGGGTGTCCGTTGGGCCGAAAAGTTCTAGAGTAGCGACCGCAAACCGGCAGATGCAGCGTTGGAAGGCCTCCCTCTAGGTGGAGCGACGACCTGGTAAAGGCTGCGGCCGTCCGGTGGATGCGAAACGCACAGGACCGATCAGTGTGGTGACGCTTGGGGGAGGCCTATGTCCAGCAGTGGACATCTTTCGGCTGAAATGATGATGATGATGACGATGTGGTAAAGGGTTTGCAGAGGGCATGTAGTGATAGAAAGAAGGAAGCTAAATCCGTATTTCAGAGGCAGTGTTACGTAAATACTAAAATACAATTATCTTACTTTTGCTGGACGTCCACAAAATCAATAAAATCGTCAATTTTAACAAAATGTACAGTCAAGGATCAGAAGTGCAGTCATACTCTCCTAAAACTCAAATGGCTAGTTTTTGTAGAAGAAGTTAAATTATCCACAACTGATTTAATATTTTGTATAGAAATTAAAGTATAGATTATTCCTACTAACCGCGAAAAGTTGAAATTCTGTAGTCCAGTTTTGGTAGAGTGTGACTGCACTTTTGACCCTTATGTAGTATATACGAAAAATAAAATCCTCTGAAACCGTTTGATTTTTTTAAACGATTCGGTATATTTTTCTCTATCGATATTATATCAAATAAATATATCCAATGAAAGGTCACATTATTCTCGTTAGTTAAAGTTATTTTGGTTAATGTCCGCCAGTCTTCGCAAAGCGGGTCAGATTATGCCCATTGACCTTTATACACAAATACATGTATATATTATTATTATGAACAACCAAAAATCGGTTGTCTATTAATCAGAGGAAAATAAAAACTAAGTAACTATTATTAAGTTAATTTAAGGCAGAGAGTCATATTTTTGTTTCAATTGTTTGTATTACTTAGAAAATGTATATTGTTAAGTACAACTACCCCGATGTCGCAAAGCTAAGTAAATTTAAGTTAATTAAAAAAGTGAGAAAAGAGAGAGTGATACTATTAGTTTCTAAGAGATTTCTTAGAAATCTCAATAAATTTCTTGCATATCTTATGAAATTGTGTGTTTTACCAGTACTTTGTCACCCCCGTCAGTCCCCTGGCAGTCAAATTCGGAAAAATCTAAATATCTCCGCATCTACTTCAAAAAGTGACTGGTCCCATAATGAGCAATATATTCATTAGATTAGCTATCTTATAACCTGAATTTGTAGGAATTTGACTTAAAAACTATCATAAACAAAAGGATAATATTTTTGTGTTCACCAAAAATCTAAAGGTACATCTAAAATACTGACCGTGCACCAAATATTAGTTGATCTACGAATAAATTATGGTCAAAGAATCAGTCCACGAGCGAGCGAAGCGAGCTCGGGAACTTAGGGCACCCCGACACGGACAGGTTAGATTCAAACGAGATGACGAGAGCTGAAGTGAGCGAACTCAGCTCCCGTCATCTCGTTTGTGTTAGGTTACTTTTGACCCTGCAGACAGAAATACCACGTCGACTTATATGAACATATTTTGGTGCACATTCAGTATATTTGGTGGAACACAGGCAAAATTAGGTAAATGAAATGGGAATAAATTGAAGTACTTTTAAATACCATCCTAAACAAAATATCCCAAATAGTTACCCAAATTTTGTATATTCACCCATAAGCATTTTTGTCGCATGTTTTCGATACTTTTTCAGAGAGGCTTTTTCTACAAAATTTTAGTTCTATACCGACCCCACGTTATTCACAACACCCTTAGTTGCCGACACAATAAAGTGATTATTTACCAGTTGCTGAACGCAACAATGTCCGCACCGACACGCGGACACAAAGGTCCTGTCTATCTTCCGTATCATCATTTATCATCGGTATTGATAGCCTCACAGACCACGGAACTGGAAGTTTCTAGAGACGGCAGTACTTATACTCACCTATTTCCTGCACTCCTCACGCAACCTCTTGCGTTCCAGGATATGAACGAGACAAATAACAGAGCTGTACTCTTACCCAGTCAGCTACATACTAGGCTGACTAAATTCAAATAGAAGTCTAGACTTTGTAGAAGAATTTACTTCAAAAATACAACAACTTGCATCACGGGCAGCTTACACAATGCAATCGGTCCCTCTAATAAGTCATTATTTTGTGTCGAATTGCAGTAAACAGTGACAACTTAAGGCTGAAAGTTATCCCAAAGATTGCAGACAATGGAGAGTGATATTCCCGGCGTTTCCTAGCTTCCAAGGAGAATTTATCGACAGCTGTAAGAATTGAAACCTAGATTTTTTTTCGCAGAACGCGGTACCGAAAGAATCAACATCGGCAGGCCACTTACGTGGTAGACGTGGCATATGAATTTATTAATGTATGTACTTATGTAAACATTGTAAAAAACTTATTTTTTTTATAAGAGTGCGAATGGAGTTTCTTGTGCGTTCTTCTCCATAACAAGCTACTTTGCCGAATGCACGTTAGAATTAATTTTTATTACTTGTAAATTTTAACGTTCAAAAGTGCCGCATAATGGTCTACTTGAAATAAACACATTTGACTTTGACTTTGAGACCGAAGACCTGGTAAAGGCTGTGGAAAGCCGGTAGATGCGAGAAGAACAAGACTGGTTGATGTCTATGTCCAGCTGCGGAAGTCTTATGGTTTAAATGATGACACCTGAAAGATAGAAAGTATTGGCAATGCCGCCTCTAGAAATAGCCGCCAAATTGTTTTCGAGATCTGTGGATAGCCTTGATAACCGACGTTTATAGCCGGTAAGAGCATGAATTTGCCTGTTTATTGAATTCAATTTTGTTGCTAAAGTGAAGAGAGTAAATGGTTTAGATGGAGATTTCTGCTAAGCTGAAAGTTGTAGCATCATTGCTAATGAATAAGGAGGTTTCTGTTTTCAAGGTTTGTAATTAATTTTCTTTACGATAGACAACTACTCTACGAGATCAAGTTGGCGACATGGTTTGGGGACACAGGACCAGCGTAGTGGATAACTCCCACTCATAAAGAACAAGCCTGAGTGCAATAATTGAGATCATTTTATGCTAATCGTGTTGGCATGGTCGTGGCTAAATAATAAAAGCCGCACGGGTCGATCTTCAAGGTTAAGCAACGCTTGACGAGGTCAGTCCGTGGATAGGTGACCATTTCAGCATACCGAGTTTCCTCCGTGCCTCGGCAAGCACGTTAAGCCGTTGGTCCCGGCTGTCATTTGTAGATCTTTGAAAGTTGTTACGGGTAGGCAGAAGCTTTAGATCTAACACCAGTCTTACCAAGGGGTCCCGTGTTACCCAGATACTGGGATGTGTAGGTCAGATAAGCAGTCGCTCCATGTAAAACACTGGTACTCAGCTGAAACCGGTTAGACTGGAAACCGACCCCAATATTGTTGGGAAAAGGCTAGGCAGTTTTTTTTGTTGGCATGGCCAATCGTGTATACTGTAAGTCCTGTAATTGGTAAAGAAGACCTTTTTCCGACGAGATTTTCTAGAAGTTCTACTTTTTACCGACTTAAAAAAAAGGAGATAATGGATTCGACACGTATGTTTGTAATATTTTTGGAATTGCCCAATATTCACATATGGTACTGTAATTGGGCTTCTAAACATGTGTGCTAAATTTCATAAGTGTATGTATGAATATTTGTTTGTATTTATGTATGTTTGTCCATGCATTTCTCCGAAACTACTTTTCGGATCGTGACCATTATTTTAACTTAGGGAATAGTTTCATCAAAATCAGTTCAGCAGTTTTCAAGATGTGGACATTCAACCGATTTCCTTACCGACAAACAGCACGAATGTGTAAATTTAGTTATTTATGGGTATTTGTCAATCTTTTAGGTACTTACCTTACTATAGAACTTACTCACTTTATAGTGATAGTGTACTAAAACTAAAAAGAGAAAAATAAAATCATTTTTATAAAAAAATAAACCGACTTCAAAAGCAGAACACTAAAAAGTGCATAATAACTTTAATTGGAAGTCGTTGTCGAAAAACGATTTAAAAAGAAGTACCACAGACACCGGCTTCCGAAACGAAAGTAATATTGCACTTTTTATTTAATGTTTTGCTCTTGAAGTCTGTTTATTTTTATATGAAAAACATTTGTTTCTTTGTCCAGCTCTAATGCAATGAGGTGGACTGGTACACGGCGGGATATTTTCTGTGCTGTAGTTAATATTCGAGCATTTAAGAATTTTGAAAGGTCTTTGTTCACAAGTGGGACAATTAAAACTCATAAAAAAAAACTAAGCAATGGGGTGTAATAACTCAATCCATGTTTAAAAAAAATCAAAATTTAAAAAACCTCCGACACATTTATCTTGCGAAAACACCCCGATTCAAACAGTAAAACGCCGATAACTTTTTAACGGCTGAACCGATTTTATTCAAACATAGCTAAAAACACTCTCGACAAAATCACCTTTCAAACAAAAAAAAACTAAATTAAAATCGGTTCATCCGTTTAGGCGCTATGATGCCACAGACAGACACACAGATACACAGCAACAAACGTCAAACTTATAACACCCCTCTTTTTTCAGCGGGGGTTAAAAATTAGCTTTTACACCACACTGTTAAAATAAAGAATGTCTACGTACTACGCCATAAATTCATATCGCACTGCACATCCGACATTTTACGTACAAAGTAATTTATTATCACACATAATATAACGGCTAGCAGTAGGGAGGAACCGATGTCACCGACTAATCGGGAAAGCCGACTATTTTGCCACATTTATAGTCGGCGATTTGTTGATAAATTATACCGCCTAGTTGGCACATAATGAGCTACAAAAATAAATCTACAATACTTAGTTAGATGTATCTTAGTCATAATCATCATCATCAGCTTTTTAATATTCCCACTGCTGGGACACAAGTCTCCTCTCTGTGAGAGGGTATGGGCCTTAATGCACCAAGGGGGCCCATTGTGGGATTAGTGGATGTCACATATCTTCAAATATTTGTTTCTTAGACACGATGATCTTTGATCTTTTTCGTTTCCTCACCATGTTTTCCTTCTTAAGTGTCTTTGCAAATTTAATTTTGTTATTTTTTTTGTTCAATCATCTTACTGAAACAAACTGTTTTTTTTTTAATAGTTTGATAGGACTTAGTGTTTTAGTAAGATGTATGGAATAAAAAAAAACAAGATTATATTTTTTTTTTTTTTTTTTAATTAATTAGTGTTGGATAGTGTTGTGTTGTGGGTACTTTCTAATACAGGCTTGATCTTATGTTATTTAATGTGTATATAATAGTATTAGACCGGCTATTTTTTATAAATTACAGTCACTCTCTGAAGTAGTTTAATCCAACACATACTAACCGTCAACTAGTCTGCAAAACCGACTACCCAACCACATTAACATTCGGCGGCTATTCGGCAGACTAGTCGGCCATATGCGCGCCTTCTAATCGTCAAGTCAGCCCATCTCTATCTAGTAGGTACCTAATATGCAGCGCCTGTACCTACCGTCCGGAGTAGGGAGTGTAATTTATGTTCAATACCGAGACGGGAGACAGTACGCCACTGCTTGTGATAACTTTATTACTTGAGATGGACGATAAATGCAACTTTAGAGATGATTTGAACCTGAATCGTTTGGAGTGTTAAAAATCAAGTGCATAATTATATTAAATCAGGTAAAAAGTTAATTTAAAAAATAAAACCCGACTGCTTAAGAGAACGAGCGAACTAAAAAGACGTAAACAAGAAGAAAATCATGCTGTGCAGTCGGAGGATACAATTTCGCGAGCTAGCTGACCAAAACCAGAGGTTAACTAAAAAAGTTAAAAAAAAAATTTGAATAAGGTACATTTAAACATATCAGTGTAATATTTATTTGAAATCACGTCCTTCAACCCTTTATTTTGATACCTATATACACACACGAGTCCCGGGAAGGAAAACAAATGGGCCCTCACAATATGGCGCCCGAAATCCGTCATTTTTCTATTTTCCAATTTTAATGGAGGCAGTGATACTTGTAAGATCGATTGACGTAAGAATCATCAAAACGGCCAACGCGTTTGGTCTCTAGAACGCCACATAGAAACAAACATACTTACATTACATACATACTTATAAAATATACATACATAGATTGATAAACGCATTACCCTCCTTCGGCAGTCGTGTAAAAAAGCTGTAGTTATTTAGCTGCTTGTTTGGCCTATAAAACAGGTCTTTTATGATATCTTATTCTACAAGGTTTTTTAAGACAGATTATCTGATATATCATCAGAAATATATCTGTATTATCTCAATAAAACTCCAGATAATCAGATTTACATACATCCATGATAATAGCAGGTTTCTAAAATCATTATAGGTATTCCAACTTAGAACAGTAAATATTTTTACTTGCTTGAAAGTGTTTTTTTTTTATCCAAAGGGAACATTATAACGGGATAACCCCCAGTTACCCAGCTTAAAATTATCGGAGAATTAATGTGACAAATTGTCAAGCACGCGTTATCTGCTGTGATTGGTTGAATTAATTGTCAACAGCCAATCATAGCAGATAATGCTATCTATGCAATTTTGAGCTGGGAAACTGGGGGTAAGACTACTAATACTATGTGATATGCCAGATTATAATCTATCTCTTTTCCATAATATTGCATCCAGATCCGATCAGCCGGTATGGCGTAGTTGAGTAACAAAAATACCTCCACACATCCACACACACATCTATCCAATGTTCAAATTTATAATATTAGTAATATTTAGTATTAATAGCTAGGTACCCCAAGTATTCAAAAACTAATCCTCTGTATATAAAATATATTTTAATGAACCCAAGTTTTCGATTAAATTAAAACTTTATTCAAGCACCATTGCTATTGCCAACACTATTCATAACATTTACAAACATCTAAACTTCTACAACTACTCGTACAGTTAACAATTTATTGTTATTTTATTTATTTATTTGGAAACTCAACAGCTTATTACTAATTTACATGAATAGATGTTCACCTCACTGTCAATGAACAGTCCAGAGCAGTTGTATCAACGTTACTAGCATCTTAGTAATTAGAAAACACACACACACACTGCACAGTGACAGTGAGATGATGACAATTATCTCAAAGCCAATAACAGAGTTTCACAGCAAGGATAAAGCTAGGTTAGGTTATGTTAATTAGCTACACACAAGTAAGTAGTGATCTTGTGGGATTGAAGACTCATTGATCACATTAAATTAAAGTTAAAAGTATGCAGATATGTAAACATGCAAATAAGGCTATATTAATTAGACAAAGGGAAGAACAAACAAAATATTAGCAAAATCTAACATCATGATTATCATGCTTAGTCGAAATATATCACACATAATCCTTAATCCCAAGAGTTATTCTCATAACTCTGATGTTCTGAGAAGACCAGGAGCCCTAATTAACTTCTGGAGGGAGAAGGGCAGAATCGAATAGCCGCCAAACGACTGCCATGGCCAACGCACAATGATCACCTGAGGGACTAAGTGCGGAAACCAACCCCCCCCCCTAAAATGGAACATAGACAAGACTGAAAATCGACCCCAAAATAGGACAAGGTGGCAGAATTAGGTTATGAAATAATAGAGATCCTTGTGTAAGACAGAAATTGGGGCTCTTGACAAAGTGACATTATCAGGGATAACGACTTAATTAAGTCTAAATGTATCTGATTGACAAACGCTACCATATCCCTTTTATTTTGTATTTTTGCAGTCATTATAGCTGATATATAAAAATGAACCCCTATTTCTCCTGGTCACACTATAACTTAACAGCTTTACAGAGTTTTCGATTTTTCAGAGTTATGGCACAATCAGTTTACTAAACAATTTACTAAACAATATCTGCTTGACTTGTCTCCGGTATGATTGTTTGGATAAATTAAATATATCGACATTTTCAAAACTCTCAGTATATCATCACTATTTTAATTTATGAAGTTACCTACAGAATATAAACCTTTTCCTTTCAGTATAAAACCAGCATATTTCCGGGTTCCCAAGAGATTGCAATAAGTGACAGAGTTATAGCAATATCCTCTATAAACAGTAATTAGCGATCCTTTGGGGAACAATATTTTCGGCAGGCATTAAAAAGAAATAATGTATTTTTTAAAGACATCCTGAATACAACACCATCTTTCTTTAGGCCTCTGTTCTAATTGGCACCATAACTGCTCAAAATGCAGAACCAACTTCGTGGAGTACCTGAAAATGTTCATAATTTGTATTGATTGTGGGCTCGTGGCGCCATCTACTAACAGTCATTTAAACTACGTAAGTAGAGCAACGTGTTGTGTGGGATCCAGTTCAGGGTGATTTAGACAGATGTCGCTTACAATAGTTTTCTGTCATTAAATTTACTTCGATGTTTAAAAAAGATAAAGTCAATATCGCAAACTAATTAAACATCCAAGTCCTATTACTAGATTTTTCCCGCGGTTTCGTTGCCGTCCTCCTACTGGCCACGCATTATTCCGGGATGATGTAGTCTATGACACTTATCGATAGTGATTCTTTATTTTCGATAATTCCGTAATTGGATTTGAAATCTTGATTTTATTTTGGATAAATACATACATAGGACTCACGCCTTTTTTCAATGGGGTTAGGCAAAAACTACAGACCACCACTTGCTAGAACCTTACATATTCCTTGCATCGTTTACGTGCTTTCTTCAACTTTATGTAAACCTAGCTTCTCCCCGCGTTTTATCGTCCCAAGGCAATACAAACTATACTATGTCATTTCCAGGGTCTCAAACTATCTCCATGCCAAATTTCATCTAAATTGGTTAAGTAGATTCAGAGATTACCCCCTACAACCTCACAAACTTTACCTCTTATACACTCGCGAGCAATGAAAAAGTTCCTGTGACATAGCACCAAATTACTCCTGAACGGGAAAGGCTAGCTTAATGACGCCGTCTGCAATATTGAAGTACATTTAACAGCGCATCAGAATATTTCCAACTAAAAACGTAAATATTGTGTTCAAATTTTAAATTAAATGTTTAAAAAATTGGGGTCATTTGGCAAATAAAACCAAATTTCTAATTAGGGGTTTATTAGGTGTAAACGTAAGTTTTGATAACTGAGTACTTGTTGTTTCGTCCATGTGCTCTCAATACAGCTTCTACGCGATTGGGCATGCTGAATACGAGATTTCACAGCATATGCTGAGGAATGTTCTCCCATTCTTCGATGAGAGCGTAATTCAAGTCATGAAGAGTAATTGGAGGCAGAAATCGTTTTATCACACGTCTGTCAAGCTCGTCCCAAGCATGCTCAATAGGATTGAAAACGGGGCTCCGTACTGGCCACTCCATTTTGTGGATTCCTACGTCATAAAGATACTCATTTACAACTTGAGCAGTGTGGGCCCGTGCATTATCGTGCATGAACACTGCATTGTCGCCCATATTGGCCAAAAACGGATCAACATGTTCATTGAGAATCTCATTGATGTATCTCACAGCAGTTAGGTTCCCGTTCTCGATTAGAACAAACGCTGTTCGACCCGCTGCAGAGATACCAGCCCACACGTGAACGGTACCTCCGCCGTGTGACACTTTTTCTTCAAAACATGCTTGTGCAAAACGTTCTCCTGGTCGTCGGTATATTCTTTTCCTCCCATCATGATGGTACAGCATAAATCTTGACTCATCAGAGAACATCACTCTGCCCCATTCGTTCTCACCCCGTTCTGTATGCTCGCGGGCGCATCGCAATTGGGCAACTTTATGATGCCGTTCCAGTTTTGGGCCATTTGCTGGCCTGTTAGGCTTCAATCCTCTTTCGGCAAGACGTGTCCTGACTGTCCACTCGCTTATTGGCTCCCTTCGAACTTGCAGAAGTTGTTGTTGAACCGCAACTCCCGTCTGATGTCAATTTCTTAACATGGCTGCCGCATAGAAACGATCTTCTCGGACTGTTGTGCACCTTGGCTTGCCGGTACCTGGTCTTCTCAGGTTAGTCCAGTCTCCATAAACCTTTGGATCACTCGTCGGACAGTAGTATGTGTCACGCCCATTATTCTGGCCGTATTTCTTTAGCTGGCCCCCAATTCCACCATAGTGATGATTCTCGTACAATCCTCGGGTGATAGAGGCATGATTTATGGGTACGAGAGCCGTAAGACTTTACAATTTAAGAATTCTTTCACAACGGCGAAAACAAGGATGAAATCAAAAGCAAAACAAAAAACAAAACAAATGGATGCCGAAATTTTCAAACCCCAAAATTTTGTTTTTCTACTTTTTTTAACCATGGCTTCAAAAAGACCAGTATTTAAAAGAGTTTAAGTTTGCATAATAAAATAGATTTCATTATACTTTTTAATTTATGAAGCTAGGTTCTGTCTTAGGTGTTTGGCGGCATTTTGTGGGTGGAACTTTTTCATTGCTCGGCAGTTTAATATTAGTATAGATATCAAAAATCTCCAAATTTTATACATATTATCTCAATGAAATTTTACCTGTTTATTGTAGATATTCATAATTTCAGTGGAAATACGTCTACTGCTGGACACAGGACCGCGCAGACCCCTGGCAGCGCCTGTGTGCAAAACCTATGAAGCGCATCATTTTTAGGGTTCCGTAGCCAAATGGCAAAAAACGGAACCCTTATAGATTCGTCATGTCTGTCTGTCTGTCTGTCTGTCTGTCTGTCTGTCCGTCCGTATGTCACAGCCACTTTTTTCCGAAACTATAAGAACTATGCTGTTGAAACTGGGTGAGTAGATGTATTCTGTGAACCGCATTAAGATTTTTACTCAAAAATAGAAAAAAAACAATAAATTTTAGGGGTCCCAGTGGAAGTCGGACTCGCGCACGAAGGGTTCCGGACTTGGTAAATTGCGGTTTACGATTTATGACGTATTAAAAAAAAACTACTGACTAGATCTCGTTCAAACCAATTTTCGCTGGCAGTTTACATAGTAATGTACATCATATATTTTTTTCAGTTTTATCATTCTCTTATTTTAGAAGTTACAGGGGGGGACACACACATTTTACCACTTTGGAAGAGTCTCTCGCGCAAACTATTCAGTTTAGAAAAAATATATATTAGAAACCTCTATATCATTTTTGAAGACCTATCCATAGATACTTCACACGTATGGGTTTGATGAAAAAAAATATTTTTAGTTGTAGTTTCATGTATGGGAACCCCCAAAATTTATTGTTTTTATTTTATTTTTGTGTGAAAATCTTAATGCGGTTCACAGAATACATCTACTCACCAAGTTTCAATAGCATAGTTCTTATAGTTTCGGAAAAAAGTGGCTGTGACATACGGACGGACAGACATGACGAATCTATAAGGGTTCCGTTTTTTGCCATTTGGCTACGGAACCCTAAAAACGCGAATGAATTTTTTACATTGGTGTTTACTTACGTTACTTGAGATATTAATTATATAGATATTAACAAATTAACTGAGTTTTTTGAACTATTACGTATGCTTATTTAAAAAAATAGCAACAAGAGTCGAAAATGTGGAAGAATATAAACATATTTTATATTATTTCCACTCTTCTCTCTTTTCTGTTTGCGAAATCCTTAATAGTTTCGTGTATAACTATATGATCTATATGGCCTCTTCTATTGATATTGTTGCCTTGGTTCATCTTTCCTGGCTCATTTAAAAAACGATCTTTCTGCGCTTGCCACAGTAACTGGCCCGAACAAAAAAAAAACAAAACATGATCTTACAATACATACATATATCACACAAATACAAATGATCTTATTCTATTTGTAGACAAATCGTAATTTATTTTACAATGCATGTCCTCGAAAAGAGCGGTTTTCCAAGCAGCCAAACTGTGCGGAAAGTGTCACTTTTTTTCACTAGTGCTTTTTACTTTCCTGTATTTTTTTAATTTTTAACTCCAACGTCAGCCCGACGCATAGAGTTTTTATTATTTGAGAAAAGTTTTAAAAATTAGTTATGTACAGATTATCATTCATATAAAAGGTAAAATAAAACTAATACTTTATTTTAGGCATTTTTAATTACTCTAGATTTAGATTTTGATCAATAAATTAATTTTAAATATTCATTCAGAACGTATATTTTGCTCGTGCCCTATTGCGTTACGATGTGACAGCTATTCGCACATGCGCAGTAGATATGCCCGAGGAACTATTAGTTAATCTGTGGATATGCTGCACGCGCTTGAATAAGCCCGCCATTTTATTAATTTAATTTTATTAATTTATTTATTTCCTCGCACATTGCATAGTAAAATGTTGTATGATACACGTACGTAAGATAATTTCCGACTCGTGTCGATTTATACACTCACTCGCTTCGCTCGCTCGTGAATAAAAATGCCACTCATCGGAAATCACCTACCTTCCGCACTTGTATCATAAATAACTATTACAATGCATGTCCTCGAAAAGAGCGGTTTTCCAAGCAGCCAAACTGTGCGGAAAGTGCCACTTTTTTTCACTAGTGCTTTTTACTTTCCTGTACTTTTTTAATTTTTAACTCCAACGTCAGCCCGACGCATAGAGTTTTTATTATTTGAGAAAAGTTTTAAAAATTAGTTATGTACAGATTATCATTCATATAAAAGGTAGAATAAAACTAATACTTCATTTTAGGCGTTTTTAATTACTTAACATTTAGATTTTGATCAATAAATTAATTAATATTCATTAAATATGTTTGGCAGAACGTATATTTTGCTCGTGCCTTATTGCGTTAAGATGTGACAGCTCTTCGCACATGCGCAGTAGATATGCCCGAGGAACTATTAGTTAATCTGTGGATATGCTGAACGCGCTTGGATAAGCCCGCCATTTTATTTATTTTATTTTATTAATTTATTTATTTCCTCGCACAATGAATAGTAAAATGTTGTATGATACACGTACGTAAGATGATTTCCGACTTGTGTCGATTGCCACTCATCGGAAATCACCTACCTTCCGCACTTGTAGCATAAATAACTATTATCTACACTTACAACGTAATATTCCAAATATGAATTAAAAAAAGATTGCATAAACACGTACTTTATATTCGTGGATATGTAAAATTAAAAAAAATACCATTACAGTTCAACATTTTCCTTCGATTTTCAAACAACTGCATCATAAAATAACTTTTTAATTTTTATAGCACACTTTTACTTTTTAATTTATTGGCGCATATGGGCTCATTGACATTGACAGTCATGGTGCAATGAGAATTAAAATTGCCCGCCATACTGCATATTTTTTCCTTTTCCACTTTTATTTTATTTCAACAGTATGAGTGAAGATAAAATAGTGTATGCAACGGTATATAATTAGGTATTAAAACACTCGCGTGTTAATATTATCACATTCGGCTTCGTCTCATGTGATAAACCCACGCTCGTGTTTTAATAACCCCCAATATATGACCATTGCATAAACTACTATTGTTACACAGGTCTTTCTAAACATTAAAACGTGTTTTTCATGACAATACTTTGCATTGGATTAGGTAGCTTACTTATAAACGGAATCATTATAAACTACTGTGTATGTGGCCTTTGTATGGACCCACTTATTATGTACAATGTTTAGATTACAAGATGTACACTTTATTATATTTTTATACATTAACAGAAAAATAGTGGCAAGTTCGAAAAAAATAAGAGTAATCCGAAAGCGGCGCGGCGTCAGCTGGTAAGCGAGCTCTCGTCATGACGTGTCACGGACGAAATAGTGACGTGGGAGTCGGTATCGATTGTACGTGCGAGCGTACAGCAATGTGCTAAGTCTACTTTTGTCAATTTCGGATATTAGATTATTACGTTGTATAGGATTTTTCAAAGGGCAATGGAGAGGGCTATGCTCAGCATTTCCTTGCGTGATCACGTCAGAAATGACGATATCCGCAGAAGAACCAAAGTTACCGACATAGCCCGAAGAATTGCCAAACTTAAGTGGCAGTGGGCAGGGCACATTGCTCGCAGAACGGATGGCCGATGGGGCCGAAAAGTTCTGGAATGGCGACCGCAAACCGGAAGACGATACGTTGGAAGGCCTCCCACTAGGTGGACCGATGACCTGGTTAAGGTTGCGGGAAGGCGCTGGATGCGAGACGCACGGGATCGGTCGGAATGTAGCGACGCCTGGGGGAGGCCTATGTCCAGCAGTGGACGTCTTTCGGCTGAAATGATGATGATGATGATAGGATTTTTATGCAAATAGAATTTACGCGATTTTTTTCTTGGTAAACTTTAAGTTTAACCGGTAAATCTCAGGTTTTACTGTAGTTGTGGGCTTTTACAGTAACTTATATAACGTTAATCATCATCATCATCATTTTAACCGAAAGACATCCATAGTCGGACGTAGACCTCCCCCAAGCGTCGCCACACTGATCGGCCGTGTGTGTCCTAGTGATAGGCCTTCCAACGTTGCGTCTTCAGGTTCACGGTCACATCGTAATCACATCAACAGCCTATTAATGTTCCCACTGCTGGGACACAGGCCTCCTCTCTGTGAGAGGGAACGGGCCGTAATCCACCACGCCGGCCCAGTGCGGGTTGGTGGATGTCACATGTCTTCGAATTTTTGGTTCTAGGACATGCCGGTTTCCTCACGATATTTTCCTTCACTGGTTTGAGAGCAGTGGTGAAGAAATAATTTACACAAAGTAAAGCGCCTGCCTGGGTTCGACCCCACGACCTACAACTTGTAAGTCGCGGCCGATACCACTGGGCCACCACTGCTCTCTAGAGTAATGTGCCCTGCCCGCTGCCACTTAAATTTGGCAATTCTTCGGGATATGTCGGTAACCCTGGTTCTCCCTCGGATATCTTCGACAAAACACAATTTAACGTTTCTTTTTATAATTTTGTTTTAGATAGCCTCGCGTTTGTACACTATCTCTCCTCACGCTTGCCTAGAAGTAACCTATTTACTCTTAAATTAAAGACACCCAGGTTGTAGCTATCGGGAAATACAACCTCCTGCAGGGAATTCCAGTCCTTAGCTGTACGCACAATAAAATTATTCCCAAAACGCTTTGTGCGAAGTACGTTAGTTTTCCTTTTAAGGATACACTAGTCGAAAATTCTTCCATACAAACGTAGTCTAGAGATTACTCCACTGTTTGACGTTGTATGTTCAAAATAAAAAATGACATCAATTTGTTTCATCATTATCTAGTCCTGTATGGAAACAAAAATGTAAAAACATTATATATTTGAAAGTTATGAGCGTCGAAAGTTCCATATTTCAACACTATTTTAAACGCATCTTTGGGCGGCAATAAATACAATAAAAAGAAGGAAAATTGCAAAACGGCCTCCGTACAGGGATAGATTAGTAATTCATAAAATACATGTAGTTGTTTTTTCATGATATCTAGACTCCCAAAGGTCACTTTATAAAATTTCGCGAGCTCGTTTTCGTCCTAAATCATCATCCATTTCGATATTAATTTGCAAAAGTGCTAATTCGTACGCGAACTAGCTTCTTACTGCTCATCACAGCATATATTTCTTTCGCACGAGTTGTCGGATAAGATAGCATGCATTTTAACCCCGCGCACAAAATAGTTCGTGCGGTCGACTAGTTCAACCTTAAATCTTTCTATACAAAGGGTTTGCGCAATTAAAGTTGTCAAAAAATAAAAGGCCCGTTTTGACAGCTATAAACATACTTAATAATAATTAAACTTGATGCATGTAAATGATCCTCGTTGTGTCTCATACACATAGTAATTAATTAGGATAATGAATTTGATTTTTCAATATCTTACGTAGAAAGTTATAGTGGCATGTAAAATGAGAAACGTCAACGGACTTCTTAGATTGTGACGACTTCAGTTTGCCAATTTTATTTTAATCATTCAGTCGCAATAATATTCGCGACACGTGAAAAGAAATGTGAGCTAGTTATACCTACAAGCTATATTTGCACCTTCAACGTGACCACTAATTATTGCACAACAATTTTTATTTTCTCATTTCCACCCCTATAGGAAAAAGGGGTGCTAAAGTTAATAACACATAAGAGTTGCGGCAGTTCAGCCTTATTGCGTTATAAATTCAGTAAGGCAAAAGGCAAAGAGTATGAACAATCGACGAATCACATAAACGGAATCCACATCGCGTCTTTCATCTCGCATGTGATTGGTCTTTGGACTTTGCCTTGCCGAATTCATAACGCAATAAGCTGCTGGTCACGTTGACAATCCAAAAGGGGATCAATCCCCACCCCCATGTGACCAGTATTTCCAGTGGTCACGTGGTTGACAAACGTGGGGTTACAATATTGGCTTTTGTTAAAGTTTTCCAATTATTGGGCAATTTTGTGAAGTTTTCCCCATAAGGATTCTTGATTTTTTCGTTTCTGAGAAAACAAATGGTTTGTTTCTCAACAAGTTGCGCTAAAGATTGAGGGTTCTTTCAAAATCAGTAGGCTGGTACATGGAAGGTAAAATTCATATTGATCTAAGCATGGTAAAAGATATGGTAGTATTTTCTCTTCATTTAAAATTTTAGGAAGTTTTTGTTGTGAAAACAAATGAACTATTTTGCAATTCACCAAACGAAAGTTTTGGAAGTATTTTAAATACTGAATACCTTACTAGTTACAAATCCTTGTTATGTGCATAACTCCAGCTTCATCATAAGTGGTAGAATACGTCTATCTTTACCAATATTTAAGGCATACGTTTTTTGATCGTAGTTTCAACACTTTTAAAGTATTACCGTTCAGCTCTTTCCTTCCATATGAAGCTATTATGCTTTATTTTTCTGTTTACAGTCCAAAACCCTAACCTCACTGATTTGCCTATATTGAATGAGGAACTGGGGGGACGTCACTTCAGCTAACACATATTAAACGACTCATATCAACGAAGTTTTTGAGGCAGCTGAATGAAGACTGGGAGCATTGAATGCAGCTATAATGCCTTAAATATTGGCATAGGTAGAATTATTCTACTACTTATGAGTTATGCACATATCCATGTTTATCAAAATCAAGTCTTGACATGTAATAAATAAATGTGGACTGTATTAGAACATAGGTCAATAGAATTGCGATTTGCTGACACAACTAACTTTTGTTATTTTGACAATAAGAATAATAAATACAATAGTAAAAAACCGTAAATATATATAAATAGTTTGCAACACTAAGCATGGTAAAAAATCTTAGTAAAATATTTCTATGCAACGTATTTCTGTTGATGGGCCCAATCACGGTAAATATGACTGTATATTTTTAGGAGATTTTAACCCTCTAACAAAATCAGCTGATGCATACATTTGAAGGAATTCAAACAGGTGACTTCGTAATATCCCAAATGAAGTCTTTGAAGTAGGTACTGAAAATATGTAGTTAAATTCCATTAATTTCAAACATTTTTTTCTAATAAGTAATTAAAATATTCCTTATGAAGGTGTTTCTTTTCCAGTCCTGATTATTTTTTTTTCAACACCTTCTTAAGATCGAAAACTAGAGTAACAGATGTGCTAGTAAAGATAGATCAACTAAAGTAGAGATGGACAGGCCATATACTGCGAAGTACTCAAGAAAAATGGAGTAAGAACAATACTGAATGGTACACTATAGATGGTAAAAGGAATAGAGGAAGGCAAGGGAAAAGATGGGAGGATGAGATAAAATTAACAGCCGGTCCCAACTGGAGAAGAGTGGTTAGAGATAGAAATCAATGGAAGATGTTACAGGAGGCCTATGCCAAGAGGCACACTGAAGACATTTTGTAAAACATTACAATATTTTAGCCAACAACCTTAAAAGTTCGATGAATTACATACAATCGTATGTAATTCATCGAATCTATCGATGTGACATGACTCCTCAATTTTATTTTACTAATTGGTGTAAATAAATGTTTTATGAATATAAACGTAATTATTTCAGGTCAAAGAACCTCTCCACCATCTTCATCATTTATCATCATCATCATTTCAGCCGAAAGCACCAGCGCCTTCCCGCAACCTTAACCAGGTCATCGGTCCACCTAGTGGGAGGCCTTCCAACGTATCGTCTTCCGGTTCGCGGTCGACATTCCAGAACTTTTCGGCCCCATCGGCCATCCGTTCTGCGAGCAATGTGCCCTGCCCACTGCCACTTAAGTTTGGCAGTTCTTCGGGCTATGTCGGTAACTTTGGTTCTCCTGAGGATATCATCATTTCTGACGTGATCACGCAAGGAAAGGGCAATGGAGAGGGCTATGATCAGAATTTCCTGGGTGACTTTAAGCTTTCTGATAAGACCCTCGCCACCCAATGCATAATTACAGCTCAGTGCCCCAGCGCCTAAAAAGCCGGAAAAGTTTTCTAGGATGCGTGGGTCTATGTGATGGCAACTCCTCTTCAGCGAGATGCGACCTTTGGCGAGAGAAATTCAAGCCTCCTGAAAATTTCATCGGGCCGTCGGAGAGTCTCCCGCCTGGGCACACTCTGCCGTGGTCGACATGGAAAACCCTAAATAGACTCCGCACTCAGGTTGGCCGCAGCAAAGACAACCTCCACAGGTGGGGGTTCGCTGATGGCACTAGTCTTCAGTGCTTGTGCAGCATATCTCCGCAGACCATGGCCCACCTTAAGGAGTGCGCAGCATGCCCTGTCACCTGTACTTGCGAAGACCTTATGACTGCGTCACCGAATGGTGTTGCCGTGGCTGAATTCTGGGCCAACCACAATATTTAAATTTTTATATTTGCCATCGACACGCTAAGAAGAAGATAAGGCCCATTGTGAGCGACCACGTCTCGGTTCCATAGGTGATCACAGGCAACACACACTGGCCATAGACTTTTGTCTTGAGACACTGCGGTAAATTGGACGAGAAGATACCACGCAACTTCCCGAACGCCGCCCAGCCGAGTCGAATTCGACGATTGACCTCTTTCTCGAAGTTGGACCTACCCAACTGGACCGTTTGTCCCCAGTAAACATAATCGTCTATAACTTCGAGTGTAGAGTCTCCGATATTGATAGGAGTGGGTGTAACATGGACGTTCACCATGACCTTGACTTTGTCCATGTTCATTTTAAGACTCACTCTTTCAGAAGCTCTACTAAGGTCATCGAGCATTTTACTGAGGCTCTCCATGGTCTCAGCCATGACCACTATGTCGTCGGCAAAGCGAAGGTGAGTGATGTACTCGCCATTAACGTTGATGCCAAGCCCCTTCCAGTCCAGAACCTTGAAGACGTCCTCCAGCGCAGCAGTGAACAGTTTCGGAGAAATGACGAATCCCTGTCTTACGCCGCGCTGGAGAAGGATTGGTTTCGAGGTCTGATCCTGAAGACGGACTGACATGGTGGCGTTTTTGTACAGACACTTCAACACCTCAATGTACCGGTAGTCGATCTGGCACCGTTGGAGAGACTGCAGTACAGCCCAAGTCTCGATCGAATCGAAGGCTTTCTCGTAGTCCACAAACGCTAAACAGAGAGGCAGGTTATACTCTTCGGTCTTCTGTATAACCTGCCGCAGCGTATGTATGTGGTCTACGGTGCTAAAGCCTTTTCGGAATCCGGCTTGTTCGGGAGGCTAGAAATCGTCAAACCTGCGCGCGAGACGATTCGTGATGACTCTTGAAAACAACTTGTAAACATGGCTAAGAAGCGAGATGGGCCCATAGTTCTGTTCTCCACCATCTTATAATTTTATATGTATGTATTTTTATCTTCTATATAATGTATAGTTAAGATATATGTGTAATTTATATATGATTAGTTAAGTTATAATAGTCTATTTTAAGTTTTCTTATTTTTTTTCTACACACTGTGTCTTCGTCTATCATCCAACTTTCCTGTCGCAGGTCTGCTGGAAGAAATTTCTATTGAAATTAGCAGTACCTTTGTGCTCTTCTATCTGTATTATTTTTAATCTCTGTTAAGTGTTTTGTTTGTACTAAATAAATAAATAAATATTTAAATAAATTAATTAAATAATAAATAAATTAATTAATAAAATAAATGCGGTCGATAAAATGAAGTCTGACATAAAATAGTAGAAACTAAATAAGGGCCGCTAGTTTCTTAACAAATGTATTTTTTTGCCGTGAAATAATTCTACTTCGATTTTCGATCAACTTTCGATCAATCAGGATAGTCAGGATACGACACTATTTTTAAGTAAAGATAAAGTAACAACCCCCCAAATGTCAGTTTAGTCTACGAAATTAAAAATCAGAGTATAGACTTGTAACTAGGCAAAACTTGGATGTTTTAAATTCAACTTAAATGGTACTCATCATCTTCCTGCCCTTGTCCCATGTTACTTGGGGTCGCTGCAACACGTTTTCTTCTTCCATACCGTCCTGTCCGCCGTCACTCCATCACTGATGCCCTTTTCTTTCATATCACTCCTCAAACAGTCCATCCATCATTTCTTTGGCCGTCCCCTCTCTCTCCATCCATCTACATCTATAGTCATAACTCTTTAGTAACATGCGTTTCATCCCTCCTCATAAATGACCATACCAGGACAAACGGTTTCCTTTCAACATTTCTGTCACTGGCGCCACTTTCAAACTTTCTCTAATATACTCATTTCTCACTTTATCCATTCTCGTCACTCCGCACATCGATCTCAACATTCTCATCTCTACATGCTATCTCTTTTCATCCATCTTTTCCTCCACAGCCCAACATTCTGATCCATACAGTAGGACAGGTCTAATGACGGATTTGTAAATTTTCTCCTTTAACTTGAGGTACTAAGGTTCGTTTCTCTCTTGTTTCGAAAACAAAAGAGAAACGACGAAATATCACTCTTGTTCACGAAATCATACCACGAACATAGGTATCTAAGTAATCGGAATGACCTTTAAAATTCTCCATAAACCCAATCACGTGTCGAAAAGTCTACAAACTAATGTTAAACGGCAAAACAGATCTGAAAGACCAGTAAGTTTGTCTCTGAAGCATTGGCAAAGGATTTTTTTTGTTAAATGATGTGACAGAAGAGACGATTAGGTTCATTTTGCTATCATTAAGTATCTTTCTTCGGCGTGAAATTTTCCAAAGCACCCTGAACGTATACTTAGTACAGTCACATTCAAAATTACCTGCGTAGTTGATGCCAACGCGCCTGCGCGGACACATCGATCCGTGGCTTTGGGGAGTCGTTCTCATTCGCCCGGTATCTACCAAATCGGTGAGTACGCACAACTTTAACCCGTGTACGGACAATGTGATCAAATTCCATTAAAAAAAAGACGCTAAAAAGGAGTGCATGTATCTTGCAGTGGCGCTAATTATAATAATAGCAAGTTTGGTCAGATTACATGTAAGTCATTATTTTTAATATTAACCTGAGATCTACTTCGCTTCTGTTCTCTTTTTCTGATGTCCCTTTCACTGAAATTTAAGGCACGCTGTATTCTTCTTACTTTCAAAAGTATCTCTTACAGTTTTTTGATTTCTGCTTATCATTTTTGCACAAACTGTTCGTAAAATGTCAGGACACGTAATCAAATGCAAGTTAAATATGTGGATACGTCACAATGTGTGTCGTTGATAAGGTTTGATAAAGTAACTGTGTGACTGATATTTGAAATGAAATTTGCACAATTGACGGTATCGGATTTTTTTTAATCAATTTTAGTGACAAAAAAATCTTAATTAAATTGTTAGTTCTATGCTGTAAGCAATAATCTCGATAAAACCACATGTTGAATGCCACCGTATGCTATGTTGACGTAACGAAGTAGCATGCGCATTAAGACTTTGCTCAGGTGCATTTTGCCTTGACTGTACCTTCCTACAAATTTAAAAAAGAACATAATAAAATATTTCTATAAAAATTTAATTTCGAAATGATTCTTTTTTTAAATCAATAACTTTCGTTTTAGTATGAGTACTTATATTGGTTTCAGACGTCCAGCAATATTGTGTAAAACAGAACCTTAGTTCTTTAGAAATAAGGTTTAGTGTACAAACTATACCTACACAAATAAAAAAAAACAATGAAATATTTCTTCATAATTTGAATTTCGAAATTATTATTTTTTGTGCTGTATCGGGTGGTTCTGATACCAACATATAGTGCTTTCAGACATCCGGAAATGTCATGTAAAACAGAACCTTAGGTCTTTAGATCTAAGAGTGAATTTAGGTCGCGGTAAATACTCGTATTTAAAAAGTGTGCTCCTGTGAAATTGGCAATTGCCAGGTTCATGAAAGCCTTTGCTTTCAGCGCAACATCCACGTCACCTTTTCGCGATTTCGTCGTCTGTTTCAAATCAACAAAGATACGGTTCATACAAACTGTTGTGAAGAGTAGTGATCAACAAAATCATCATCATCATATTTTCAGCCGAAAGACGTCCACGACTGGACTTTGTCATATTGACCGATAAAAAGAAACAATAATAAAAAAATATACCTAATATTTTTATCAAAACTATTGAAAACGTAGCTACTCAGTTTTATTTACCTAACTATTGATTATTAGTATGGAAAAGATAAACATTTTCACAGGCCTAATTAATTTATGAGCCCAGTGTCTAAAAGAAGGGTCTCATAAATAAAAAAAAACTGGTACCGTTAAAACCGTTAAAACGGGTTCCGTAAAAACCTCAGCTAGAATGTATTATAGACCTGAGTATTTGATACGAATTTCAATGTAATACCTCTATGCGTTCATGAGGAAAGGGGTTTATAAAATAATTAAAAAAAAAAAAAATATGATGTAACTAAAAATTTACGGTTTTCGCAATTATTCCTTTATCTGTGCTATAAGACGTTGCTTCGTACCAAATTTCAAGATTCTGAGTTCACGAGAAGTACCCTGCAGGTTTTGATTCCCTTGCGAGTGTCGAAAATTTGCGTAAATTTGCGGCATAAACGGCTGTATCTTTTGTATTCGTTGGCTTAGAATTTAGATTTTTCACAGCTCTAAGGGCCAGTAGACTTGAGTATTTGATATAAATTTCAGCTTGATACCTTTACGTGTTCCTGAGAAAAAGGTTGTTGACCGACAGACGGACGAACGGACAACAAAGTGAACAAAGGTTCCGTTTTTTACTTTCGAGGTACGGAACCCTAAAAACAACATTTACTTACAACATAAAATATTGGGGCAACATTTATCTACATTATTGATACGTTTTAGATATTGATAGATTGTAAAGAATTTTGTAGTTTTGAAAGTACAAGAATCGGCCTTCAGAACTCATACAACAAAAACTTGCCCTAGGTCCTTGTAAAGATCTCAAGGTCGCGTCTGCGCTCTGCATCACAGGCTTCTAACATCGTTACAAACAATTCTAGACTCTATTCAACAGTGATTAAGCTCAATATCGAGTGGGAACATCATTTGCCACATGAATTAAGCTTGATACGTCCTCTCATGCGTGACCTACGTCACCAAACCCCCGCTTTGATGTAAAAACACATAACATCACGCATGTATGGCTGTAAAAGGGTAGGTAGAAGTGTTCCTATAGGATAAGTGAGTACTTAGCAGAGTATATCAACATTCCCATGTACTTAATAAGCAATTCATAGGTGTAATTTACAAAAATAAATATGAAAATTATAGAGGAGCCCGTGGCTAAATAATAACAGCCACACGGGTCGATCTTCAAGGTTAAGCAACGCTTGCCGAGGTCGGTCCGTGGATGGGTGACCATTTCAACATAGCGAGTTACCTCCGTACCTCGGCAAGCACGTTAATCCGTTGGTCACGGCTGTCATTTGAAGATCTATGACAGTCGTTACGGGTAGTCAGAAGTCTTACCCAGTTACTGGGTTGTGGAGATCAGATAGGCAGTCACTCCATGTAAAACTGGTACTCAGGTGAATCCGGTAAGACTGGAAGCCGACCAACAACAATTGGAAAAAAAGCTGGGCAGATTGATTTAAATTTAAATGTATACATATTTAAAAAAAAAGTTAATTCAAAAAATCAAAAACCCGACTGCTTCAAAAGCGAACTAAAAAGTCGTAAACAAGGAAAAATCATGCTGTGCAGTCGGAGGATACATATTCCCGGGCTGGCTGACCAAAATCTGGTGTATCCTCCGCCTGCACAGCATGATGTTTTCCTTGTTTACAACTTTTTAGTTCGCTTTTCAAGCAGTCGGGTTTTTTGATTTTTTAATTAACTTTTTATTTATAACTTTTTAGTTAGTTTTTTTTCGAATTAGATACATTTAAACATATAAGTGTTATATATTTTTGATATCCCACACGACACAAAAAAAAAATTTGGTCCCCCACAATATGGCACCCAAAATTCGCCATTTTTCTATTGTCCAATTTTAATGTAGCCTATGACACTCGCAGGTTTAAGACGAATCGATTGACGTATGAATCATCAAAATCGGCCAACGCGGTAGGAACAAACATACATACATACAAACTAACATACATACATAGACCGATAAACACATTACCCTCCTTCGGCAGTCGGGTAAAAAGGCTGGGCAGATTGATTTAAATTTAAATGTAAACATATTTAAAAAAAAACAAAGATGCTTTTTTCAAAACCAATAATCTGAAAATATTAAAGTTTCCTTTCAATCCACTTCGCATTCCTCTTCACCCAGTTTTACGGTATAGGCTGAAGCAGAAAACGTAGCTTTCGTTGAAATTTTCTTGATATTAATTCTCGTAGCACGTGCCGTAGCGCTACGACGGCTACGAGTGTAGCGGTCTGAAGACGGTGTCACTAATGTTTACCGCTGGTAAAATAGTTATCTGTACCATACCTACTTGGTAAAGAAAAAAAAAAAGTAAGTATGTAGCATTTTATAAGCTTTTATTTAACTTGCAATGTATGTATGTATGAGTGTCAGACCGGATTCAGTTGAGTACCAGTGTTTTACATGGAGAGACTGCCTTTCTGATCTCCACAACCCAGTAACTGGGTAACACGGTACCCTTTGGCTAGACTGGTGTCAGATCTCAAGCTTCTGACTACTCGTAACGACTGTCAAAGATCTTCAAAATACAGCTGGGACCAACGGCTTAACGTGCTTTCCGAGGCACGGCGGCAATTCGGTTTTTTGAAAACGGTCACCCATAACGTGGAAATTTCCTTCAAAGTTTTGTTTCGATTCGCCCCTGCGTTTTTATTCATCCCGTTTTAAGATACACGAAAACTTAAAGAAAATGTCCCGATTTCACTTTGTAATAAATATTTAAATTGCAAGATAATTATGTAAATTTACAATACATAAAGTAAATACTAAAAACAGTAAATTGCTTAATGTTCATGCTTAAATGGTTAAATTTTTAGTTTTTTCATAATATCTACTACCTTCATCAATGCCTCAATGGGCCCTTTTTTCCTTTCGTAGTATTTTGCATTAATACTTGTCTATCAATATTAACTTCCCGGTATTCATGAATGCATCCGACCAGTCTCGCGCCTGCGCTTTGCCACCAAGCCTCTAACATCATAACAAACTAAGTTAAAGTTTATACGGAAACAATAAGGTTCAATATTGTACGTAGACGTCTAACGCATCCCCATTACATCCCCGTGCACTGAGCCGGCTAGCCCGTGCAACAGTTCCACGCTCACCTCCGACGCGAATGGACCGCGATACTTGTGTACAAAACAGGACCTTAGTATCCAAGAAATAGAGCTCAAATCGCTTATCAATGTCGCATTTCGAATTAATGCCGAATTCTGTCAATAAAAATCATTGGAAACATCGAATTGCACAAGTTGTTTTTGTTATAATCGTGCTCGGATTCATCTTTGGTATCAAAGTATTATTTTTTATCATAACAGAATTGAAAAGGATTTTGTTGTCCGCCATTACCACGCATAATGCCGAACATTCTCATTAAAGGAAACAAAACATAAATAAGTTTATTTTTTGGAACTGTTCTGATTTATTTCATAAAATGTGTATTCACTATCTTAAACTGCGTAAAATTCTGAACGATATCACTGCTGCTGATGACAACAAAACTAAAGCTAAAAGGTAGGTATTAAAAAATGGTATAACTTAGTAATCTTTATTCTCTTAAGGCGCTATATACACCCCAATGTTAACGCAGTACTGTGCCGTGCGCCCGCTCGATGCCAAAATATCAATATTGAACCTCCTTTTGAACAGTTTTGTTTGCAAAATATTATTTGATTTACTTAAGCTATGTTAGTTATGAAGAAATTCCAGTCATCAATTTTTCTGTGTAAAAATATTTTTAAACATCGCAGTCGTTTTGGAGGCGTTTCCAAAAGCTGCGAAAAATATCGTGTTGTTAATTATTTTTTTAAAGCAAAACTAATAGTTACGCGAAAAAACCTTGTGTTCAAAATTATGTACATGAATCAATAATAAATAATTTTTTTTTCAAACTTTTTAACCTAGCCGTTACTAAGGAGTATGCTTTAGAAACTTACCGTTTTACGGCACTAAAGGGTATGTCGGTCCTCAAACAGAACTATTAGTATTGGAAATTCTTCTTAGTTCCAACCACACAGAGTCTTCTTTTGTGAGCCAGTGAAAAGCGCGCTAGTGCGCAAGAATTAGGTTATCCCAAAATAGACTTTGTCCTAGAAGAATAAGGTTCGATATTGTATTGAAGGAACTGTTGGAATCTTTCAGCGTCTTTATGAGAGAATTTTGAGGTTGTTTACCTAACAGAAAAAGCCACTTATGATATTAATAATGGACAAGGCGAGACTACTGAGAAGACAACAAATAGAAGAAGTATGGAAGTCCTGTTGAGACAACCCCAAATAAATTGGAATCTATCTATATATTTAAAGAGAAAGTATGTATGTATGTTCCTTATAGACTCCGAAACGGCTGGACAGATTTCAAAAATTCTTTCACCGTTGGGAAGCTACACTATCCCCGGATGACATAGGCGACATTTATCCCTGTATTACCACGGCAACAGGGACTATGCGGGTGAAACCACGATTCGTCCGCTAGTCTATACTAATATAAAAAAAGGAAAGATTTGTATTTTTGTATGTAATGAATAAACTTAAAAACTACTGAACCAATTTCAAAAATTATTTCACCGTTGGTTAGCTACACTATCCCCGGGTGACATTGGTTACTTTTTATCCCTGTATTCCTACTGGAACGGGAACTACGCGGGTGGAACTGCCCGCTCTAGTAATCTATAAATTATGACTATTAGACCAGGAAATAAAGACATTTGCTGCGAAAAAAATCCTAGTCTAGTATTTCACCGGAATTATGTTCATTATGGTGGTAGTAATGTTACCTGAAAAGTCCATAAAAATCCCAATATCAGGTTTTGTTTTGCTTAATTCTCGTAAAGTTTTGATTTTACTGCAATTTGTGCTCCAATCAAGTTAATTCCTTGTTTAATTGTGCACAAAAAAGTCCTTATAAGATTCACTAATGTTCTTTAGATTTCGAGTTAGGAGAGACCAAATTTTTTCTTGTTTATTTTTAGTAGGTACTAAAGATCATCTTTGTTTGTTGCTTAGCCAGAGGAGCTCGTGGCTAAATAATAACAGCCGCACGGGTCGATCTTCAAGATTAAGGCACGCTTGACGAGGTCGGTCCGTGGATGGGTGACCATTTCAACATACCGAGTTTTCTCCGTGCCTCAAAAAGCACGCTAAGCCGTTGGTCCCGGCTGTCATTTGAAGATCTTTGACAGTCGTTACGGGTAGTCATAAGCTTGAGATCCAACTGGACTGGAAACCGACCCTAATATAGTTGGGAAATGTGCAAACCGACCTTTTTATCAACATCTAAAAATTTTCAAGAATTAGACATTAATCAAAGTTACGAATTATGCAAAAACCGACTGTTAAAAAGAAAAATAAACAGTTGTATAGTACATTTTATTAGCATAGTTTGACAAAATCTAGGAAATGGTTGATTTATTTTTATCTTTATTCTTTTAAATATATTATATTATATAAATTCTCTAACAGTTAAAATAAGCAAACTGCGGATGTTACGCTAGACCTCAGCCAGAGCTATAATTAGGCATCAAACGTACTGTGCCTCGCGCCTGCGCGTTGCACATAGGCATCTAACATGCTGTCACTCAACAATGAACTTAAAGCTGCAACATTTAAAGTTTAGAATGGCACGATTGCTTGTTCGATGCGCTTTCAGGCTTTGAAAACTAGCCTTGTGCACTGAAAGTACAACCCAAACGCAATAGTTTCGCGTCGGCGTCCGGTTCGATAAGTCGTAATAAACAACAATAGACTTTAATCAAACGTTATTAAAAGCTATTATTCTTTATAGTATACGTCGGTAAATATCACCTTATTAGCTTTAACCCGTTTTCGTTTTCGTTACGCATTTTAATTTGCAGTATAAAAATCGTAAATCGATTTTAACATTTTCCCTTCACCAATTATTTCTAGAAAACGAATCCATGTATTTAGCTCTTTGCCTCATCATCATAATAGCGAGCTTGATCAGGATCCATGTAAGTAATAGATCATAAGTGTCTCCTGTGCGGGTCACAAATAAATATTTACATCTCTCATGTTCGGTAAGTAGGTTCTTATTACCTCCAAATGGGGCTTGTAGGTGACTAATTAGCGCTCTAGGGTAATAATAATGTAGCTAAAAAAGCCCTAGGGCGGTAAGTAATAAAAAAAAAACACTTCTGTCTTTCAAAAAGTTCGCGTACATCTAACCATCATACTGGCAATAGACATCATGCATTCAGCCCAATGACCAAAGAGGTCGCTTTGCTATTCAGCCTTGTCTTCGTGTGAGTATAATAGTCATCAATTTTAAATATCGAACGGCGAAGCTCAATTTCGTTCTTGAAAAAAAAATATTTTTTATAATGTAATTCTTGTAATGCCGGTTTTTTTCTACTTACCTCACAATCGAGATGTAAAGCAGAATTGTTAGCTCGGGTGTAAGCACCAATTGCCTTACAGCCCTTGGCTACTAATCTACTATTTCTACCTTTCTTTCTTTCTTCCTTTCTTTCTTTCCCTCTTTCTTTCTTTCTTTCCATAAGCATTGAAAACCTCGATTTATTTATAAACGATCTCTAAATTAAATTAATTAATATAAAGATCTGCTTTTTTGGGGTCCACTGGATAAAGCCATTCTACTTTTCGAATTTTCTATGTATTTTTAATTTCTTCGGCCAATCGGCCAGAAAGTATTTCAAACTATCTAAAAACAATTTTATTTTTTTACTGCAATCAAAGTTTATAAATAAATCCTGTTGCAGACAAACATCCTTATTTATGAAAACTTTTAAACCATACGATTCGTTTAAAATACTGATTAGCATATTCTTAATTCAAATTTTCCAAAGAAAGTTTGAATTCAGAATCTGCTAACCAGCATTCCAATTAATCATTTCATTAGATTTCTTTAAAATAAAGCGGTGTATATATTAATTTCATACATTATAGAGCGGTGTATATCATAAGTTCAAACTAATGTATACATATTCTTTATTCGAATATTCCAAAGAAAGTTTGAATTAAGAATCTGCTAACCAGCATTCCAATTAATCATTTCATTAGATTTCTTTCAAATAAAGCGGTGTATATCTTAATTTCATACATTATAAAGCGGTGTATAACTTAATACATTTTATTGCAGCGTTGGGTTTTTCACGGGGTTTTCCCATCGTAATAGCAAAATCAGTACTGAAAGCTTTATCTACCGGCAATAAAGCTCATAACAGACCAGTTTATGTACATGAGTCACACTCCACGCGTCTGGAAGAAGCCTGTTGAGCTTTGAAGGCCTTGTGTACTTTATTACGGGCATATTTGCCTAGGGCCAGAGCTTTGGGGTCACGGGCTCAGATTGGGGACTGTCCGCCCAAAAAGTGACTCCAGGAAAGACGATGGCACAGTAATCACGTGCTGCCGTGCACAGTGAGGCTCAGGAGATGCTCTTTCAGTCTTCCCAGGGATGTAACAGTCGTTGGAAGAGTATTTTCTGCGAGCTGATGGTGATCACCGGGGTGGTTTTAGTTAGGTAAAAATCTCACACTCCCTGGTCTTTTCCCCAAAAGTCCAGGCGCCTTTTGAAGGATTCCCACGGATAACAAAAAAAAATACTCTTGATCTTTGTCTTATCTTAATTGGGATATTTAGGGGTATATATATGTACCGTCGAGTTATGTGTGCGTAATTGTACAAAAAAGCAGATCATTTTTAAAGGTTGTTTTTTTTTATTATCGGTAGGCTCGCGTTTGACCACTACCTCACCTGACGGTAAGCGATGATGTGGCCTACGGTGAAGCACGCTTGCCTAGAAGTAACCTATTCACTCTTGACTTAAAGACTCGAAGGTTGTAGCTATCAGGGAACAAAGACTCCGGAAAGAAATTCCACTCCTTAGCTGTGCGCACAATGAAAGTATTAGCAAAACTCTTTGTGCGTATGGGTGGAATGTCCACCATGTACCGATGGCGCATGGCCGTACGTCTTGTAATCATATGATGGAAAGGTCTAGGCGGAATCAAATTGTGCAGTGCCGTCGCACACTCCCCGAAATGCAACCGATAAAAAACAGACAGGCTGGCAACTCGGCGTTGATGTTCGATGCTCTGGAGCTTTGACGCGACCAGTGCATCGTTGCCAATAAGCCTCTTGGCCCGTTTGTCAATCAATCGACTCAAGTGCATCAAGCTGGTATTTGGCAGATCCGTCCCAGAGGTGAGAGCAGTACTCCATGCACGACCGATTTTTGCATAAATCGTGTATATAATGATGCCTAATTCCTAGAAAGAATATTTTGTATACTGAAATAAAAATCAGGCAATATCATGCGATTAAACGTACATTCTGGATAGTTACTTTATTATCTCAACCATCCTTTTTTTTTCTTCTAAAAGTATAAAGTCTAACTACAGATGTTACGCAATGATATAAAGAATACATGAAACTTTCAATCAAACAAGTAATAATTCGATATCCCCAAGTACGTATATTGCGAAAATTGTGAGTCACAAAAGATTGTTTTCTATTCTGTCAATTGTAATTTTCTTGCTCTTCAAGACACGTGTACCCAAAGAAAATGTTATAACCAAATTTTCTGTCATAACCATATTTTGTACAGCCATTTATTTATAAAATTCGCCAACCCTACGATTAGTGATTAGCGGATTCTAATTCAAATTCCCCATAGATTATTTGAAGTAAGAATCCGCTAATCAGTTTTTCATCTAAAAATATGGGTACAAATTGTTTTTGTTTTTTTTTTTTTAATTGTTTGTTCCCTTGTCAACTAGATATGTTAACTGCAGATGTTACGCAATGATATAAAGAATACATGAAACCTTCAATCAAACAAGTAATAAATCAATATCCCCAAGTACGTATCAAAGCCTCACAGACCTATATATTATTTACTATTATAGTGCAGTGCACGCCTGCGCGTTGCACAGATGCCTCTAACATTGTAGCACAGAATTCTCGACACTATGTAACATAGCTAAGGTTTAATTTACAACGCGGTTGGTTAAGTGCGTTTTCAGGCGTGTGTAAAAAGCTTGGGCATCTGTCCTTCATGATTACATTTAACAACTTCCAGGCGTTTTCTGTTGCTAACAACAACGTGTGATGCGACCTGAATATTAGTTCTAAAAGTTTTGAAAGAACTAAGGCCCAGTTTTTTATCCGTAGTTAACTTAACCAATGGTTAAGTATGCTAACCAATTGTTTCAAATTTCGGTCAAACGTGTTTATTCATCAAGTATTTGCATCACAAATTGTCAAATAAGTTAAAAAAAGTTAATTATTATGTATTTGGAATATGAGCACGGGGCAAATCCGCCACCTGCTTGGGGCCTTTACTGGATACTTTGGAAGATGGGTCTAACCGCAACACCCATATACAGGTTGTGTGGGGCACGTATGGAACGCACGGAGCACCTTCTGTGCACATGCGATGCACTGGCTGGTAAGCGAATGAGTCTCCTAGGGGTTGCATATCCAAAACCAGAATACTATAGGCTCATATCTCCTAGTCTCGTTGTAAAACTCATGAAGAGAGTTTGCGACGAGATTGGGGTTTAGTAGGTTATGTGGGGGACCACAATATATCCCATTGGGTCGAAGTGTTGGAGTCATTTCTCGGCCCGTCCACAAGATAAGAAAATAATATTTGACCATTTGTTAGACTATCAATTCATGAATAAAAGCATTTTATCGAAATTTGAAACCATTGGTTAGCATATTTAACCGTTGGTAAAGTTAACTAGGGATCAAAAACTGTGCCTAAGCAGAGATTTTTTTTTCATACCACGTGTTTGTAAAATTTGCGAAAATTGTGAGTCACAAAAGATTGTTTTCTATTCTGTCAATTGTAATGTTTTTGCTCTTCAAGACACGTGTACCCAAAGAAAATGATTAAATTATTTAAGCCACGTTTTCTGTCATAACCATATTTTGTACAGCCATCTACTGTATAAAAATAAGTCGTGTTTCTTCCTGACGCTATAACTCCAGAACGCACGAACCGATTTCCACGGTTTTGCATTCGTTGGAAAGGTCTCGGGCTCCGTGAGGTTTATAGGTAGGGTAGGGTAGGGTAGGGTAGGGTAGTGTAGGGTAGTGTAGGGTAGGGTAGTGTAGGGTAGTGTAGGGTCGGGTAGGGTAGGGTAGGGTAGGGTAGTGTAGGGTAGGGTAGGGTAGGGTAGGATAGGGTAGTGTAGGGTAAGGTAGGGTAGGGTAGGGTAGATAAATGTTTGGTCTTTTTATGGCAAAACAAAGTTTGCCGGGTCAGCTAGTTTATTTATAAAATTTGCCAACCTTACGATTAGTGATTAGCGGATTCTTTATTCAAATTCTCCATAGATTATTTGAAGTAAGAATCCGCTAATAAGTTTTTCATCTAAAAATATGGCAACAAATTGTTTTTGTTTTTTTTTTTAAATTGTTTGTTCCTTTGTCAACTAGATATGTAAAATGAAAATGTGTCAATAAAAAAATATGCATCTTAATTTTTTATCACTTCATAAAACTCGAATCTGACATCAATCCATTTATCAATTGTCTGCTGCATTATTATTTGAGCCCCGACAAAATTTTCAATTTAGGGGGAGCATAAAAAAGCCCCGTTTTCCACATCTGTATCACGCAGTTTGTCTCCTGTCTTCCACGTCCTATTCATGCAATTTACGACTCTATGTTATAGTTATAAAGTGTTTATTGGATTGCTGTGCTCAGGGGAATGAAAGCAAACATTGAACAGGGTTAAGGCCGAGAAGCTCTTGAGTTGCTCTACTGACTTAATATCTTTTACTAGGAGGCAATATATTTCTGGTAGGTGGGTATATTTAAATACTCGTATTTATTTATTTATTATATTCTTTATTGTACACCACAAAAAAAAAATACTTACAGAACAAATATATAAAAACTAAACTAATATTGCTATTAGTTCACAATTACAATTTTGTAATTATAATTATTGTGCGTACAGCTAAGGAGTGGAATTCCCTGCCGGCGTCTTTGTTTCCTGATAGCTACAACCTAGGGGTCTTCAAGTCAAGAGTGAATAGGTTACTTCTAGGCAAGCGTGCTTCACCTTCGACCACATCATCACTTAACATCAGGCGAGATAGTGGTCAAACGCGAGCCTAAAACAAATAAAAATAAAATAAAAAATAAAGTCGCTGCTACGGAGAACTTTTAGGGTGCCGTATCCAAAGGGTGAAAACGGGACCCTATTACTAAAACTCCACTGTCCGTCTGTCTGTCTGTCTGTCACCAGGCTGCATCAGCAGATATCATGGACCGTGATAACTGGAACGATGAAATTTCCACAGATGATGTATTTTTGTTGCCGCTATAACAACAAATACGAAAAACAGAATAAAATAAATATTTAAGCAGGGCTCCCATACAACAAACGTGATTATTTTTCCGTTTTTTTGCAATAATGGTACGGAAGCCTTCGTGAGCGAGTTCGACTCGCACTTGACCAATTTTTCTTAAATTATGTTACTATTTTACATTTCGAAAAATTATAATTATATTTCTTAGATTTTTCGGTAGCGTTGTTTATAAAATTCTGAAAAACATTAACATTATTCATAACAATGAATAAGATCTTTGATGAACTCTGTATTTAAAAAAAACTGGCCAAAGCCAAGGACTCGCGCACGAAGGGTTCCGTACTTGGTAAATTGCGGTTTACGATTTATGACGTATTAAAAAAAAACTACTTACTAGATCTCGTTCAAACCAATTTTCGCTGGTAGTTTACATAGTTAATGTACATCATATATTTTTTTTAGTTTTATCATTCTCTTATTTTAGAAGTTACAGGGGGGGGACACACATTTTACCACTTTGGCAGAGTCTCTCGCGCTATCTATTCAGTTTAGAAAAAAATGATATGATAAACCTCAAGATCATTTTTGAAGACCTATTCATAGAAACCCCACAAGTATGGGTCTGAGGAAAAAAAATATTTTTAGTTTTAGTTTCAAGTATGGGAACCCCCAAAATTTATTGTTTTATTTTTATTTTTGTATGAAAATCTTAATGCGGTTCACAGAATACATCTACTTACCAATTTTCAACAGCATAGTTCTTATAGTTTCGGAATAAAGTGGCTGTGACATACGGACGGACAGACAGACAGACAGACAGACATGACGAATCTATAAGGGTTCCTTTTTTTGCCATTTGGCTACGGAACCCTAAAAAAGCAAGCAAGTTTAAATACCATATAAATACAGGAACTGAAAACTAACGACGGTAAAATACCACGCAATAGTTTTTAATCAATACTTTGACCTTTAGATATCCTACAGTTTTCTAGAAAGACCTACATTATCCATATATTGCAGTATGACGCCTGCGCGTTGCACATAGGCGTCTATCAGGTCTGCAAAGAACAACCGACCTTATATGAAAGAGTTAAAGTTGAGTTTCAACCGCGGTCGTTTGAACAGGGCTTGTGCACTGAGCAACGTTTCCAGGAATAATGCACAGTATTTTCACGGCCACTTCCCCCTTAGGTAGTCGGTGCATTCCTTACAAGCAAAAATCAAGTTTGACTTATTCAGTTTATAGTTCAATTTTGTTTGCGTGTCAGTAACGTATTTCCCGTCACGCGATATTATTTTTTATAAGTCAATGGAGCTTTACTTCATAGTGTTACATTCAAAATTTTTCCTTAACTTGTGTTTTTATTTGAGTATTTGCTTAATTTTATTGGTGTTGAGCATCCTGATCAAGTCACATGTAAGTATTTTTTAAGAAAAATGTTTTCAAAAACTAGCTTCATCCCACAGCTACGCCCATTTGAGATGTGAGTGGGTGTTTTCAACGTACTTCCGGTATCATACAATCAACCAACCATCTACAAAGATTCAAAATCTTTGTAATCTATGCAATAAAACTTAAGCAGTCGGGTTTTTTGGTTTTTTGAATATTTTATTAACTTTTAACTTTTTTTTTTTACGTCACTTAAACATAGACGTGTTATATATTTTTGAAATCACCTTTTAGGACCTCCTTACATACTTCTTTTGCTTCCCACACATTCATACACACACGCCGGTTAAACCAATAATACAATTAGGTTAAACCAATAATACAATTAATTTATCACATTAAACACTCAGTGTCCTTCCTCCTCTCTCCTACTTTATATATGCTGTGCCCGACAGGGTCCATAATTGTGACTTATATAATTATTTTCCTGCCAACTATGTATATACATTATGGTACGCAATAAAAAATTGAGAATTGAGAATTGAGAATTGAGTACTGCGCACTTGGCCATTCTGAAGGACATCACCAATAAGGTCTATGTATGTCTTTCGAAAGTTATTTGCATTTTTTTTGAGTTTTGCTTTTAAAGTCGGTTAATTTTTTGTGAAAAAGTTTTTATTTCTCTCTTTTCAGATTTAGTACACCATCACTAAAAATGAGTAATTTCTATAGTACGGTACCTAAAGGATTGACAAAATACCCATAATAACTCAATATACACATTCGTGCTGTTTGTCGCTAAGGAGTTCGGTTTTATGCTCCTTATCTTGAAAACTGCGATACCGATTTTGATGAAACTTGCATTATTCCCTAAGTTGAGAGATAGTCAATCTAACACATAAAGAATGATCACGATCCAATAAGTAGTTTCGGAAAAATACATGGACAAACATACAAACATACACTTATGAAATTTGCCACACGTGTTTAGAAGCCCACATTGAACAACATATGTGTATATTGTGCAGTTCCAACAATATTACATACATATTTATCGAATTGATTATCTATTTCTTTTTTATGAATTTGGTAAAAAGATAGTCCTTTAATCCCAGTCCCAGCGTTTATTAAAATGTTCGAGAAATAAAAACGCCTCAAAAAAAAAAAACATTTTATAACTTCGTTGAACTCGAACCACCATTTTTCAATTGTCTGCTGCATTGTCAATTGAATCCCGACAAACAGTTTTATATTTAGGGGAGCACTCCCTATTTTCCACGTACTCTTTACTGACGTAGTTTACGACTCTATCTTATAGAACATAAAGTTCAAAATGTATCTGAAGCGTTTAGTAGCTTGTTGCGCTCAAAAGGATAAACAGACCTTAACCTTGGGAAAGCCCCAGTTTTTTTCAGCTGGTTGCACTACTGACTCAATTTCACACTCAGATTCAAAAACCTAATAGGTAGGTATATTTACCTATATAGGTACCACTGAATCGGATTAATAAATAAGCACAAGTGCCCCTGCTAGAGCGAACTCAGATCCTACTTCTTTTTCTTTCTTTTTCTTTTTTAAAAACGTTGCCCCACACTAGGAATTTCTTCCTGTATCGTGGGTGCGTTTACAAACATATAAACTCACATACACAAACACCCATTGCCGGAACAACTATCTGTAGGTCATACAAATATTTGTTCCGTGCGGGAATCGAACCCGCGACACGCAGCACAGCAGTCAATCGCTTAACCACTGCGCCAACCGTGCGCCCAAAACTAATAACTTCCTACTAATATATTATTAAATGTTTGGATGTTTGTTACTCAAACACGCCAGAACGGGTGAACGGATCTGGATGAAATTTTGCAAAGAGATAAATTATAGTCTGGAATAGTACATAGGCTTCTTTTTAACCCGGTATTCCTTGAGATAATAAACCACTTTTCACGTGGGCGAATCCTCGGCAGAAGCTAGTATTTAATTCGATTATCTTATTTTAAACACACATACAACATACTCTAATGGTACTTATAATAAACACAATCAAGCGTAGGTTAATAAAATTCTGTAAAAAAATAACATGATTAAAAATTACTAACAAAATCATCATCATCATATCAGCCGAAAGACGTCCACTGCTGGACATAGGCCTTCCCCAAGCGTCCACATTTACCGGTCCCGTGCGTCTCGCATCCAGCGGATCCCTGCAACCTTCACTAGGTCATCCAGTAGTAGGAGGCCTTCCAACGCAACGTCTTTTGCGTTAACGTTTGCCCCATCGGCCATCCGTTCGACTAACAGAATAAAACGTTCTTACTATGCATATAATGAAAAATTTGAAGTTGCAGCAAGAAAGTAAAAATACGAGAACTCGTTTTCGTGTCACTGGCACAACAGACATTTAGATTTGGTTTGACACAAAACTTTTCCAATTCCACGACACCGTCGTAGCGTCGGTGGTAACGCATAGATCACTCAAAAACTTTAAACTACCGACTATTTAATCAATACTCTGAACTTTATATATCCTACAGTTTCCTAGATAGACCTATATTTTTAACGTCGATCTATTGCAGTTCCACGCCTGCGCGTTGCACATGGGCGTCTATCACGACCGCAAAGAACATCCGACCTTATACCATCGCAGTAAAGTCCAGTTTCCAAAGCGGTGACTCGAACAGGGCCTGTGCACAGAACAGCGGCTCCCGATATAATGCACAGTAGTTTCACGGACTCTTTCAGCTAATGAAGTCGTTGTATATCGTTCAAGCAAAAATCAAGCTTAATGTTTTCGGTATTCAGTTTAGTTTTGTTTACGCGTCCGCAGTCACGCGATAATTATTTTCACGTCATTGAAAACGTGTTACATTCAAAATTTTACCAAAATGGGTATTTTTGTTTAAGTTTTTGCTCAGTCTTAGTATTGTTGATCCTGACAAGACCTTTGTAAGTATTTTTAAAGAAAATATTATTACAAACTAGCTTCTTCCCGCAGCTTCGTCGACATGAAAAGTATGTTATTATCCCAGGAAAACGTAGGTACTTCCGGCATCTTTTGTGCTGGCAGAAATTCACAAATTCACAAACATATTATACACTTCTATAATGTACAATATACCTAACAGGCACTTACTTCACTTTTGATGAATCTATATCAAGTAACCTGAAACTAGTACTATTTAAAGTAAATACAAATAAAAATGAAAATACCTAATATTTTTCGCTGGTAAGTGCATCACATGAGAAACGACTGATATAGCAGTTTTTTATGAAAATGTTCGTTAAAGTCCAAATAAGCCGTTTTGCGTAGTTGTGACGCATACATTGTTTTTAAGGGTTTCCTTTTTTATGTTTTGCGTCGTGCCAGGCGCAAATTAACGTATTTTCTTTCTTTCTAAAGATGGAAAAGATAGCCGGAAAATTCGAGAAAAACTAAATGTAAGTTTTCTATGAGACCTTGACATTTTGACAGCATAACGTCTGGTGGGTTAGCTAGTAAGAAATAAAAATAAGATTGTAATTGTGTTCTTGTGCGTGCCGCGTACACGTAGGTGTCAATATTAGCCCGAGAAATGCATTTTCCCAATTTCTTAGAATCATACGCAAGTACACAAAAAGCTAGATAACTACCCGCTCTATCAAAGTACTATAGCACTATCAATCAATACTCTCAGGGACGCTAGGCCCCTGGACGGAGCCCTAAATAACCAGCAATCCGGTGCAACTTGCCACGCCTGCGCTTTGCACATGGCCTCCAACACACAACACCGAGCTTTACGACACAGAAAATAAAGTTCAATATCCAACGCGACTCGCTACTGTGGTCCCGACTCCTGAAACAAGGCTGTGGAATGCGCGCGACGTCATTCTGTGTATTAGTTCCGTGTCGGTCGGTTGTAACGTTGTTGCATTGGATTAGGGACTTTAACTTGAAGTGGTAATGATTAATTTAGCTGTTCTTAATTACTGAGCTCGTGCTTATACTGTGTTTCACGGTGCATGGCGCAGTATTAAATAAACGTGTCTTTCAGTACTTCGGTCCGCCATCTTGTCTTTTCGCATCTACTGTTGCGTTTTAATTTTCTGGTCTAGTTTTCTTCTTCGTTTTTATTAATTCTTCTGACTGATAAAACCGGATTTATGTATTTCGCACTTTGCTTGATCGTGATTATTGCCAGTTTGCTGAGGATACACGTAAGTCTTTGTTTTTAAGCTTTCTTTCAGTATCTATTTTATTGAAGCTTTTGAAACAAATTTGCATCATTTTTAACCGCACGTTGAGATAGGCACCCAAACCGGAACTTCAATTATTTTGCCCACATACAGTTGAATTGAAATGTCTCCATACTTCAAGAACTCGGCATAAAGCAGCGTCTAATAGCAATAGTACAGTCTCGCATACTGACATTCTTTGGCCATGCCTCAAGGTGGATAACGACTCTATGGGGTGCCTGGTAGTGCAGCGCAGAGTAGACGGTAACAGGCCACGCGGGAGGTCACCGATGAGATGGACCGACCAAATTAAATCTACGGTTGGAGGTCCTGTAAATGAATGCGCCACAATAGATCCCAATGGGTCGAAGTGTGTGTGTGTGTGTGTGAAGAGAGACCTTGAGGCGAGTGAAAATATCAACTCAGACTGCCTCATTCCACTGCAGGAGATATAGGCCTCTACCAAGTTGCGTCACAACACTTGGTCCTCCGCATTTCACATTCCCTCTGTTCCTCTCACTTTTTTATTAAAAATAAAAAAGTGAGATTTGTTTTCATTGTTTTTCAAGAAAAGATACCTAATCAACTTACTGTTTTTTTAACTGCCTTTGTGGCATAAAAGTTTTTTTCATGAGCCTTTGCGCCCGTTGACTTTTCCACTGGAACCGTTAATTTTTCCGATATGAAATTCCAATTTTCTTCTCGTATCGATAAACTCAAATATGGTCTCAATTGTTCTCAAATTTTGTCTCAAATATACCCAAATTTTGTCTGACCAGTATATAGCTACCTGGGCAGCTTTTTCATTCGCCACGTTCAGATCCTGAAAGGTGCAGGTGGCTGGGCACGAAGGGCAGACAAGGAGGTGGGCATATCCTGTGAGGGGGTCCCACACTGGCACTGAAATGGGTTACTGAGACTCTATTTGGCTAGATTTTTTATATAGCGAACAACCTTTTTTTTTTTTTTTTTGTGTGGGAAATCATGCAATGACTTCTCCCGCTCTGGGTGAAACGAGAAGGCGTGTCAGACTTTTAGGGACTAAAACCCACCCGTGTTCCTTCAGTTGCTTGTGCCAGGGTCGCGGTAACTCTCTTTCATATTTATCCGCGACCACAGCGACCAACCTGGTCCCATAATCAGTTTAGGGTTTTCCAGATTGGCCACTGCAGATCGTGCCAAGGGGCAGATGCTCTGCCGGAGTGATGAATTATGGAGGGCCAGGGTGTGTATTTTTCCGCAGCTTACATTTCTCGTCAGGATGCGCTGGCTTCCGAGGAGGTCGTATGTTTCAGGAAGTTTTTGCGGTTTTAAAGCGTGCAGATTGGTGTAACAATGACACTCGGTGTTAGTTTTTATCATTCAAAGATTTTGTTAATCGGACTATATTCCAGAGATTAACTTCGTTAAACGATGAACGAACGATGAACGAAACGATGTTTGCAATATTTGTAAGTACGTGAGAACCATGTTCCTATTTATCAAGTAAAGGAATTTACCTGTTAGTGCTTGTAATTCTCTCATACCTATATATAGTATAGTAGTGCTGGGTACATCGTCCTCACGTATATGAATTTATTAATGTATGTACTTATGTAAATATTGTTTTATACTTAATATTTTTTTTTTAAAGAGTAAGTATGGAGTTTCTTGTGCGTTCTTCTCCATAACAACCTACATTACCGAATGCACGGTAGAATCAATTTTTATTAAATGTAAATTTTAACGTTCAAAAGTGCCGCATAATGGCCTACTTGAAATAAACACATTTGACTTTGACTTTGAAACAAACGTCAAAATTTTGCGTGTAGATAATTCAGATAGTCGCTATCTATAAAACATGTAAAATCAATGTTTTATGGGTAGGGTGGATGTTTATCCCCTCCACAATATACTCTTGTGACCTGAACGTTCTAGATACTGCTATAAATTAGCTACCCATCGACTGCAGCATCCCGCGCCTGCGCGCTGCCCGAAACCACATGGAACTCTATGCTAAGGGCATAAAGTTGAATATTAAACGTTATTTATGAACGACATCCTTTGTTCCTGTTATAAGGATTGCAAGGTGCGTCCTGTGCAGCATTTAGTAATCCTGACTTACCCGCAACTAGTCGTTTCCGTAAACGGGAATTAAAAACGGATTTGATCAAATGCATGTCGTGTCAGTTATCACGGGTTTCGCGAAAAATAAGACTAATTAGATCAAGTTTTAAATAAAATAGTGTTTCAGGACTATTTAAATTTTCAATGAGACGTGTTTTAAAATGTATCTCGCAGTCGCTATTATCATTATCGTAGCGAGTCTGGTCAGAGTACGGAACGTAAGTTATCCAATAAAAGTAATAGTTATAATTTTTATTTTATTGTTTCTACTTCATTATAGTATTGATACTAAAACAATTCGTAGTTATTTGAAGAAAATGATGGCACATCCTTTATAAATTTCCTGTATAAAACTTTAAAAAAATATTAAATGGACAAAAATAGAATTAATTGGTAACTGGGTAACACGAGAACCTTTGGCAAGACTGGTGTCGGATCTCAAGCTTCTGACTACCCGTAACGACTGTCAAAGATCTTCAAATGAAGCCGGGACCAACGGCTTAACGAGCTTTCCGAGGCACGGAGGAATCTCGGTATGTTGAAATGGTCACCCATCCACGGACCGACCTCGTCAAGCGTGGCTTAATCTTGATGATCGACCAGTGCGGCTGTTATTATTAAGCCACGAGCTCCTAAGTGGTTAGAACTTACAATATAATCAAAAAAAATATATGCATAAGGCTTAAAAGGCTCCTATCTAAACATCAAAGATTCTTAAAGAAAATGGAAGAATGCTTGACAAAGTTATCTCTATACAAGATAATAAATAAGATTACGCCTCAATAAACCTTTTGATCAGGAATCATCTCAAAATGTCACGCGCTTGCGCGGTATACAGAGGCTTCTTACTTAACAGCGAACAATATACGACTCTATCACGTAGTAACAAAGTTCAGTATAGCACGCGATCAATAGTCGGAAAAGCTTTGGTCCGCTGAAGGAGCCTGAAAGGCCCGCGACGTCTTGAACGCAACAAGTCTCGACGGGAGCTTGTCAGTGATTAATTACGTTTTGAAGAATATTTATTATAGCGTAGAACAGTACATAGTTATAGACTATATTATTAAACCAAACAACGGACAATTACTAAAGGTATGTTTATTCAACTTATATCTATTCACATAGACCAATTATCAATTAAATATTTGATTTATATAACTCCACGTCAAACTACATGAAAACAGCTTCTATTCTTGAATAATAACCAACTTAGAAACACTTATCAATGTTTATAAATCGCTTTTTATCGGCCCTTATTCAAACAGGCTTGCTGAGTTACTGCAATTTCGTAATTCTAACAAAGTATCTTGCGAACATGGTAGGTTTAATTGCTTAATCGTAAGAAAATAATGTCAATTTTATGTGACAATTATGAAGTAACAACCTATCATTATATACTTGTATATATAGCTGGTTTATTTGTCATTATATACGTGGTTACCTCTGCTATATAAGTATCTATCAATTTGCCTCGATAGAGGCGAGTTGCCTAGATTTATTGATCGAATCTAGACTTGCGCAGTTCCGCCTTTTCTAGCCTTGTGCGCAGATGAAAATAGAGCTTCCACACAATTCCTAGGAATTGCCCTGCCTCTCACCCCGCAAGCTTCACCCTCGCGGCCAACCACTCCTTCCCGCTTGGCGGCCATGACAGTTCGGTCGATAAATTGTCAATTAGTTGATATGGATTTTATATCTTTTTTCGTTCGAGGATCGGCTTACTTACTTGTATGTTAACTTGAAGGAGAATTGAAAGGAATATCGCATAGATTTTATAGGTTGTATCTACTACTTAGTTACTTCTTTGTTACGACTTCGGACATTGACAAAGTACATTAGGTATTTGTTATCATTCGCTTTTGTTTTGGCCTTGTCTTCCTTTGTTGATTTACCTTTGATCCTTCCAAACAGTTTAAGGCTTAATTGTGTTCCCTCCGTTCGATAAACGCTCAATAAGTTGATATGCATTTTATATCGTTTTTCGTTCATGTTTACTTGCTTATAATGTTAACTTGAAGGAGTGGTGCAAGGAATACATTTTAAAGATTGTATCTTCTACTTAGGTACTTCTTTGTTACGACTTCAGACATTAACAAAGTACATTAGGTATTTGTTAGTATCACTCGTTTTTATTTTGGGCTTATCTTCCTTTGTTTATTGTTATGTTTTCTGAACAAAAAGTTAAAAGCTCCGTTGCGTTCTTCCGTTCTAAAAATGCTCAATAAGTTGATATGCATTTTATATCGGTTTTCGTTCGAACTTACTTACTTTTAATGTTAACTTGAAGGAGTGATGCAAAGAATAACGCGTAGACTATTAAAGCTTGTCTGCACTACCTAGGTGGCAGGCCTAGAAACGCCGGAGTGATGTTTTGGACTCGTTTTTGACGGATTAGCTGGATAAGGCAAAATTATTTTTTTAAACACGCTTCGATCAACAATCCTATCTTGCGAAAACACCCCGATTTAAACTGTAAAACGCTCTTAACTTTAGAACGGCTGAACCGACTTTCATTAAACATAGCTTAGAACACCTTCGATAAAACCACGATAAAAAAAATTGTTTAATCAGCTATGATGCCACAGACAGATACGCCAACAAACAGGTGACACAGGTACACACTTCAAACTTAGAACACCCCTCTTTTTCCGTCGGGGGTTCAAAATAACAAAAAAACTAAATAGCAAAATATATACAAAATAGCATACCTCTTTCACAGATAATACTAGCATACTTCTGTTCTTTTCCTAGTTAAACAAAGTTCACAAGACCCAATAATCTCGCAACGCAACCAAACCTTTGGTGACTGCTAACAACAAAAAAATATGTTTAAAATTAACAAAAACCCGACTGCTTAAAAAGCCAACTAAAAAGACGAAAACAAGAAGAAAACTATGCTGTGTAGTCGGAGTATACATACGACCAAAACCAGATGCATCCTCCGACTGCACATCATGATTTTCTTCTCGTTTTCGTTTTTTTTTTTTAGAATTAGGTACATTTAAACATATAAGTATTACATATTTTTGTAATCACCTCTTAAAACCTTTCATTTTGATACCCCACACGATGGGTTTGGAAGAAAAATAATTTTGGGCCCCCACAATATGGCGCCCAAAAGCCGCCATTTTTCTCTTTCAGACTCGCAGAGTTAAGACAAATCGATTGACGTAAGAATCATCAAAATCGGCAAACGCGTTTGGTCTCTAGAACGCCATATAGGAACAAACATACATACATACTTACATATATACATACATAGACTGATAAACACATTACTCTCCTTCGGCAGTCAGGTAAAAATATATCAGTGTTTGTGCCTTGTCATCCTTTGTTTATTTATTATATATTATATTTTCTTCTCATCCAATAAAAGCTCCTTTGTGTATTTCCGGCAGCTTTGATAACAATCCAATGACGTCAAACATTTATTGCAATGATGTCTGTAATTATGATAATGCTTGATGTAAGTTAGACATTTGTTTATCACACGCAATTAAAGCACACTCATTTTGAAATGGTCAGCAAGATATGGAGGGTCATCATGAGCTCTTTAAGTAAGGTTATTTTGAGTGTGTTTAAGGGACAGATGTATGTGACTTGTATATATCTGTCCCCGTCCTGTATCGATGGGGCAGAAAATTTCTGAAGTGGAGACCGCGAACCGGAAGACATTGCGTTGGAAGGCCTCCCACCAGATGGACCGATGACCTGGTGAAGGTTGCGGGGATCCACTGTATGCGAGACGCATGGGACCGGTAAATGCGGCGACGCTTAAGGGAGGCCTATGTCCAGCAGTGGACGTCTTTCGGCTGATGATGATGATGATACCTGTCCATTATGGACACTCAAAATAACCTTACTCAAATGGTTATGGTGACCCTTCTGAAAATAATGATGTGTGACATCATGAAGCGATCATCAGCGATTACGTGCTTTACGGACTTCGAATACTTAGGGCCGATTTGCTGCAGCGTTCTGATTGGTTGAGACCGCCGAGAAACTCCTAATCAGAACGCTGTATTTGCATTAACTGAGTTTAGTTGAACTAATCGCGATTAGTTTCATTGGTGAAATTGGCCCTTAGGGTTCGGTACCAAACCGCAAAATTAAATTGGTTGTAATACGAAAAATGAGAGAATTTTTTGAAAAAATCAGTTTATCAATATATTGGTAATTTTTTGTAAAATTTACGTAATAATAAACTTTATAAACAAATTTCAAGTTCATATGTCAATGGGAAGCAAAAAAATCTCTCTCGGATTCTTTTTCACGACATTTAAAGAGGGTCTTTATTTGTATTTTATACACCTTAAATATTTTTGACACTTTGTTTGGCTTTAAATTTACAAGATGCTTATACTGTGAAAATTTGAAGACTTTATAACTCCAACCGTTTGGCTGTAAAACGCGTGTGACAGACGACGGACAAACAGACAGACGGACGTGTGAGTGTCAGTAATAGGGCTCCGCTTGGACCCTTCGGGTACGGAATAATAAAAAATATAAAAAAAAAATGGTATTTTATGATCTACTGCAAATAGCTCCAAATATCGCCATGTTTCGTTTAACCCCATCCTGTATATCTAGATAATGTTAACTCTTGGGAAAAGATAATAATACTTTAAAGAATAATTAGGTTATTATTGCAGGAATAGTTGGACGGGGAAGGGACGCCCTAGAAAGACATACATAGATCTTATTTGTGATGTTCTTCAGAAAGGCCAGGTGCGCTGTACTCATAACCGGTGTGAGTGTATGACTAGAAGTATGAATGCGAGTGAAGAAAAAGAAGTATTTAAGGAACGTAGCAGGTGGCGTTCTGTAGTTTCTGTAAAATTTCAAAATTTAAAAAACCCCCGACACATTTATCTTGCGAAAACACCCAGATTCAAACAGTAAAATGCCCATAACTTTTGAACGGCTGAACCGATTTTATTCAAGCATAGCTGAACACTCTCGACAAAATCAAAATAAATCAAAATCGGTTCAACAGTTTAGGCGCTATGATGCCACAGACAGACAGACAGTCACACAGATACACTGATACACATATACACAGCAACACACGTGAAACTTATAACACCCCTCTTTTTTCGGCGGGGGTTTAAAAAGGCGTGGGTTTATGTATGTATGCCTAGTTGGAATCGTGTTACAAAAATCAGTTACACTTCTCCGTAAAACCGTCAATCAGAATCATCTCCTGTCGACATTCCTAGTCTCTGATCTGTGACTTAGACGACACTAATTAATGGTCAGTAGAAATAGTACAATGGACTGCAAAGTGTTTATAAATCTTAATCAAACGGCTCGAGATTGTCCCTCCCTTTAATTTTCATGCAACGGTCACAAAAGCATCTGTGTCACAACTAATAAACGTTTCAGGACGGCTATAAATATTTGTAACAATTGTGTTAATTTATTAATAAAAACAAACGTTGAATAAACACACTACTAACATTAAAAAAATTTGTTTACAAAACCTGTTAAAATAAAACTGTGAGCTGAGAATATCGGTGATTGCGAGAGAGAAAATTATCGATTTCTTAAAATCCAGGTCTTATTGCTATAAGACCTTGATTTTAACCAAGTAAAGGAAAAAGTCCGAAAAAAAAAATCTGTTTCTGGTATAAATTTCAACTTGCTACACCCGTTCCTGAGAAAATCGGTGGTGACACACGGACAGACTATCAGACAGAAAGACGGACAAGAAAATGAACTTATAAGGGTTCCATTTTTACCTTTTGAGGTACGGAACCCAAAAAAATAACCTTTACCATGATTATTCGTACATAAAGATAAGTAAAGACTATCACAGCTCTTTCTTTTTAACCGACTTACCAAAAAGGAGGAGGTTATCAATTCGAATGTATTTTTAAGGGTTCCGTACCCAAAGGGTAAAAACGGGACCCTATTACTAAGACTCCGCGGTCCGTCTGTCTGTCTGTCTGTCTGTCTGTCACCAGGCTGTATCTCATGAGCCGTGATAGCTAGACAGTTGAAATTTTCACAGATGATGTATTTCTGTTGCTGCTATAACAACAAATACTAAAAACAGAATAAATTAAATATTTAAGGCGGGCTCCCTTACAACAAACGTGATTTTTGCCGTTTTTTGCGATAGTGGTACGGAACCCTTCGTGCGCGAGTCCGACTCGCACTTGGCCAGTTTTTTTTTTATGTTTGTTACCTCAGAACTTGTTTCTTGGTAAACCGATTTTGATGATTCTTTTTTTATTTGAAAGCTGGTGCTTGTCATGTGGTCCCATTTAATTTCCATTAAGATCTGATTAAGAACTTCGGAGATATACATCAGAACTCTTCAATAAATGACGGCAAATCACTCGGGATAGCTGCAATCGCATTTCTGTTTATTGTTTACCATTTCTTAACATAACATCACACTAGTACGCTCTAAAGGGGTACGCAGGTGTAAACAGTTCACCTTGGTATACTCTTATTCCACCGGTTTTGTTAAAGTTTCATGTTATTGGGTTAATCATTTCTGGCTTCACTTTGGACATTATTGGTACTAACCCTATATAACTGGTCCATTAAGTACCACAACTAAAAAGCGAAAAATAAAAAATAAACTTTTTACAAAAAATACAACCGACTTCCAAATAAAAACACTACAAAGTGAAAAATAACTTCAATTTCGGAAGTCGGTGTCAAAAAACGAAGAAACTAAAACAAGAACACCGACTTCCGAAATTGAAGTTATTTTTCACTTTGTAGTGTTTTTATTTGGAAGTCGGTTGTATTTTTAACCGACTTTCCAAAAAAGAGGAGGTTCTCAATTCGACTGTATTTTTTTTTTTTTTATGTTTGTTACCTCAGAACTTTTTTTTGTAAAAAGTTTTTTCATTTTCATTTATTCCATGCACTCAATCAGCGTTTACTCAACTCATTTACGAACGTATCTCCAAATATTTTTGGGTCTTGTTTTAACAACTTTCATATCATCAGACACCGCCATCAACATTAGTATTCTTTCTAAAATTTCCGATCGTAATTCATCTCAGCTTCATTTTTATACGAGATATAACATTTGGCACTCTTTAGCTGTAATCGATAAGTATTAGAGACCGGATCTCATCAATATTCAGATCTCGTCGGGTACGTTTAGGCATGTTTAACTCCGGGATCCGGGACCAATTGTTTAACTTAATTTGTCATTTCTATTTTTACTTGACTGATGTGTAGCGGTAATTGTACGTTGAAATTAGCTTTGGAGTCACATAGCCATTAACTCGATTTTAACAGCGGAATAAGTACATCATAGTTAAAGTGTAGTAAAGTTACTTTGTGTTATTTATTTCATCACAACTCCTTTCAAAACAGTCAAGGAAAACATCGTGAGAAAACTGGCATGACCTAGAACCAAAAATTTAAAGAACTGTGACATATCCGCCACCAAACTGGGTCCGCGAGGCCCTCAGCATATAACCTCTCAACTAGAGGAGGCTTGTGTCCCAGCAGTGGGAAAATAATATAAAAAGGCTGATAATGTCTTTGCTAGTTGAAATAACTATCAACCTATCAGCCTGTCAGCCTTTTATCAGCCTTTTTTACATATAAAGGTACTGGAAAAATATCTCAACAACATTTTTTTTATTGAATCCTAAATATCTTAATTTGTCATTTCTATTTCTATTTTTAGGGTTCCGTCCCAAATTGTAATGAGACTCCGCGGTCCGTCTGTCTGTCCGTCTATCGCCAGGCTGTATCTCATGAACCGTGACAGCTAGACAGTTGAAATTTTCACAGATGATGTATTTCGCTGCCGCTATAACAACTACTACTAAAAACAGAATAAACTAAATATTTAAGTGGGGCTCCCATAAAACTAACGTGCCTTTAAAAAAATCTATACTACATTACAACACTAAAATTATAAAAAAGAACCAAGGACCAATTATATAATGATGGTATTAAAAAGTACAGTGACATTAAGTTAGTTTTCATCATATTTCTTCTTTAACCCCCGCCGGAAAAAGAGGGGTGTTATAAGTTTCGCGTGTGTTGCTGTGTATCTGTGTGTCTGTCTGTGGCATCATAGCGCCTAAACGGATAACGCCTAAACTAGCAAGTCTTTTTAAATAAACAGTATACGCTTTTATAACAAGTTGCCAAAGTCAGTTATAGAACTGACCGATGGAAAGTTCAAAAACTACATCAAACGTGTCCTTATTAAAAAAGCATATTATACAAGACTATATTATACAAAAAGCAAGGACTACGTTGAAGATAAAAACTTTGGCTTTAGCTCCTCCTGCGCATGCGGCTTCCCTGGTAACTCATAAACGGCACAAATAAGTGGATGTCTCTAACTATTCTCAATCTCATTAATTCTTTGTTTTTTCTTCCTTCTTTTGATTATTCTTTTTACAATGGTTTTCAATCCTCTTCATAGCCCTTTGCTAAGAATAGTTAAAGCACTGATAACAATATTTGTGCCACATGTTAGATTTAGTCTTTTATTTATTTTACTTTTGTATAGATTCCTTTACCGATTGTTTTGTAAGTGTGTGAACATTGTAGGCCTTCTAGATGCTTGTTAACATTTGTTAACTTTTTAACTCGTTTTATTTTCTTTTGTTTAAATAATATTTAATCTTTTTTTTTTTTCTTACGACTTATTGTCGGGCCTACGTTGTCCCCACATATCTAAGTACTAATGCTGTATAGGAAACGACCACCCCGAACCGTGCACCTTTTGTCGACGTTTTATAAGTGCCCATGTAGGCCTATGTGAAATAAAAAAAAATGATTTTGATTTTTGATTTTCATGAACTGATTTTGATTTAGTTTTTTTTTGTTTAAAAGGTGATTATGTCGAGAGTGTTCTTAGCTATGTTTGAATAAAATCGGTTCAGCCGTTCAAAAGTTATGGGCGATTTACTGTTTGAATCGGGGTGTTTTCGCAAGATAAATGTGTCGGGCGTTTTTTAAATTTTTAAATTTTACTTGTATTCTAGTGTAAATACAAAATCTTTTCACAAACGTAAAAGAGACAATGGACCTATTTCTGAATTGAGTACTTCAAGTTAACAAAGAAACAGTTCAGATAGGTTTTTAGGGTAAAGTAGAGTTTGACAAATGCTCAACTTCAAATTCTTACATAAAGCAATTAACTCATAGAGCAACACGGACCACCGGCGGACCGGAGGGGAGTAGCCATAGCGTTTTTTCCCGATACAAAACTGTCTGTCATTTTTTGCGGGGGGAAATCTGCTCTACCCACACTTTAACAAATTCTCACACAAAAATAATCATCTGTTACTACGAAACTCACACATTAAAATTAAAAAATACACTAACAATTTTACATACACATGGACACATTCTGTGTCATGACAGTATAATGAGATGACGCAACTACACTGACAAGTTGCTTACAGCCGTGGTTGTAACTACTGTCGATACGCATTATCGATAAATTCAAGAACTCGGTTCGGGACGGTTTAAAAAGTGATACAAAGTTAGTTAGTCTTATAAAGATTGACTTTATTTATTATAAACTACAATAATTATCATCTAACAAATAAGCTTAATGTTAATTTTAAAAACCAGTGATAGTTGTATCTATCACTGGTTTTTAAAAAAGATTGGTTTTGTATAAATATGACGAATACATTTTTGTGGGTCTGCTTTTTTCATTAAGAACGAAATTCTTGTAGCAGTATATTTTCCATTATTAATCTTGCCAGTTCCAAATTATGATTTGTAATATCATTTTGTGTAAATGGCAACTGATAGAGGAAAACAAGTCTTTGCCAATAAACTTTTTTAAGGCATGTGTCACGATTTCATATGTAGTACAAGATCGTGTAGGTTTATTGTCGTCACTTAAGCGTCGTCTTATTTCTTTTTCACAAATCCGGCCATAAAAGTATTACCTATTTTGAAGCAAAAAGTAACTGTCCTCTGCTTTTTGGTGTATTAAACTTTTTTCATCAATCGGCCCAAGCAAACCTTTTATGCACGTATTGCATTTTTTTTTTGATGTCGAGGAAATAACAAATCCAGCTATGTATTCTACAACTTTCTCGGCAAAAGGGGATAAAAAAGTTAGAGCTTCAATCTTATCAATTATAAATCGTTAATAAAATTGGTAAAATTGACTTCTTCTCTTCTTGATGTGCAATTTAGTATAGTTTTTTTTTCCAATGGAATGCAGTTTGTGCCGCTTCCAGTTTGTGTTAATACTGTATTAACAAGTTTTTTTTATTAAATTGCTTCAAACTGAGAGCTTGAGGGATTATCGCAACAACCACCATGACTTCTTACAATCGAAAAAAGAGTTCGATGTGATCTTGACTTATCCTGTGGAGTGGCATATATTTCAGGCCATTTTGTTGGTTTTGTATTATATCTTGGAAGATAGACTTGGTACTCTCAATACAGATCAAAATGCCCAAAAGCCTGTGTATCGTGGTGAATCTATTTTTTTTTTTCTAATTTGGTATTTTTCAATTTATTTGCAACTAAGCAGCAACCTAGTTATGTGGCCATCGCTAAATTTGCTTTTGCGCCTTCACACGTTAATGCTTTTATTTCCACTTCAGTTTCATATACTAATTCAAAGGCTTTAGGTACAAGCTGAGCTTTTAACTTAGCACTTGTGCATTTAACAAAAAATAATCCGATTAGGTCTTTCCATGGAGTATTAATGCCTACTAATAGAAATACTAGGACATCTGTTGCTTCATCTGTATTATTTGTTAATAAATCAAAACCAAAATCAACGTACCCGAATCGTCTATCACCATTCGGACTGACATGTGGTTGTGTCTGTATTCTAAAATAAAGCTTACAATAAATAAATCAGAAAACTCAATCTCAAAAATGTCTCTGTATGGATATAGACTCCTTTGCCTTGACTATTTTTGTCGATAACTATCTACAAACAAACCGGTAACATCACTATCGCTCGGTGACAGGCGACTACTCGGAAACAGACTCAGATCAGTTGCTCGACCGATCCGCATATTGTATGAGGGCGAGCGGCCTGTGTTGGTAAACAAATCCGAAACGTCACCGACCGATAATATTGTAATTTTTAAGTTTTATAGAAGTAAATAGTAATAATGTGATTAAAAATTGCTTACATATGAAAGATAACGCCATCTTTTTGTAAATTTGACGTGGCAGATCTCTTTTTGCAGCAAAAAACAGAACAATTCGGCATTTTTTTAGGACGTCGATTCAGTCGCGGAACTAGATTTAGTCTACTGAGCAGTGCGGCTGCAACTAGTTTTATTGTACGCATAGGACCGCGTGGACTTATACTTTGACAGAGGGGAATGCCTGCGTATGGCTACTCCCCTCCGGTCCGCCGGTGGTCCGTGTTGCTCTATGCAATTAACTTCGTCAGTAAACACTTACACACAGGTAGGTACTTAAATCAGTAAGTGTAGGCTATATCTCATAAACCTCTTCTTATAATTATTCCGTCAAACGCTCGACGCAAATCTATGAATAAGCAGAAGCTAGCAGGGTGCCTTATCAGGGACACCGGCTTCCGAGCATAATATACTCACAGTTTATTGGTTATGCACATAACCACTCGTATAAGAAAGCTTGGGTGTTTAATAAAGAGGTCACTAGAATTAACAAATTATCATTCATTTATTCTCTACTAGCTTGCAGATTAAATTATTTCTTCACCACTGCTCTCAAAACGGTGAAGGAAAACATCGTGAGGAAACCGGCATGTCCTAGAACCAAAACTTTCGAAGACATGTGACATCCACCAACCCGCACTGGGCCCGCGTGGTGGATTACGGCTCATTCCCTCTCATAGAGAGGAGGCCTGTGTCCCAGCAGTGGGAACATTAATAGGCTGATGATGTGATGTGTAGCTTGCAGATTCATTCAAATATCCTATTGATACTACCGTCCATTCGGAAAAGTAGCTTGATATGGAGAAGAACGGACAAGAAACTCCGCACATACTCTTAAAAAAAAAGTATTTTACAACATTTGCACACATACATAAATTCATATACGTGAGGACGATACACCTAGGACTACTATAATACGTATAGGTATAAAGTATTACAAGCACTTACAGGTAAATTCCTTCATTTGTTATATAGGAACATGGTTCTCACATACTTACAAATATTGCAAACATAGGTACATTTTCCTTGTCCAAAAATCTTTGTCCTGATCCAGGTTCTGATCTACATATATGGTAAGTTTCATCCAAGGGCCTTCCACCGATTTGGTGCCGTAAAACGGTAACTTTCTAAAGCATACTCCTTAGTAACGGCTAGGTTAAAAGGTATGAAAAAAAAAATTATTCATGTACATTATTTGTGAAACATGCTTTTAGGGTAACTAGTAGTTAAGCATAAAAAAAATTAACAACACGATATTTATATAAATGATACTCATCTAAAACGACTTTTAGACGAGTGTCCAAAAGTAGATGTTTAAACATATATTTACACGGTAAAAATTATGGCTATAATTTCTTCATAGCAGAAAAAGCATATGGAAATCAAAGAATATTTTGCAAACAAACCTGTCCAAGAGGAGGTTCAATAATGATATGCCAGCTCCGAGCGGGCGCACGGCCAGTACTGCGTTAACATTGGGGAATATATAAGCCTTAAGGCGTGAAAGCGTAACAAGAAACACACCTTCGATTTTTTAAATTAATTAGGATCCTTGCAATCTAAAATTATTATTTTTGGCTTTTGTCTTGAATTTAGAATACAAGAGTCAGGAGTTTCAAGTAGGAGCCACGGGTCAACAGACCCTGTCCAGATTTTAGTTCTTTCAAAATGTTATTTTATTTTTCATATATTTTAAGTTAACTCGTAAGTCTTTTTACCCGACCGGGTTATGTGTTTCGCGCGTATCTTGTATGTATGTTTGTATGTATGTAATATTCTTTATTACATCATATCTTTTAAACCACTTGACCGAATTATATAATTAAGACATTGATAGATAATCCTTGATAAATGATAAATGATTTTATTTCTGTAAGTTGGTTTGTACAAACACTTTTACATGTCGATCATATTTTTTAAAACTAGATGAGGTCGGCGTTTCCTATCTGACTACTCTGAGAAGAAAGGCCGAAACAAACTCAGAGGTCACAGTCTCTAGACCGCCCAAGTGTTCTTAGATAGGTGAAATTCGCCATATTGTGCGGGTCCTAATTTTTTTTCTTCCAAACACAACAAGTGGGGTATCAAAACGAAGGGTTTTAAGAGGTGATTAAAACAAATATATACCACTTATATGTTTAAAAGTAATTCGAAAAAGAAAAATATAACTAAAAAGTTGTAAATAAAAAAAGTTAATTTAGAAATCAAAAACCTGATTAAGAATCGAACTAAAAAGCTGTTAACAAGAAAACAATCATGCTATGCAGTCGGAGGATCAAATGGTCAGCCAGTTCGAGAATATGTTTCCTCCGAATGCACAGCATGATTTTTTCTTGTTAACAGCTTTTTAGTACGATTCTTAATCAGTCGGGTTTTTTATTTTTAAATTAACTTTTTTCTTATTATAATATTATGTAGAATAAGATATTATGTATATAGATTATTATAACTTTCTTTAATCTATGCTAGCTGTTTACAAAATTTTGATCTTACTAGGTTTTTATCAAGAAATAGATCTCATTTATTAATTCATACTAGAATTTGAGCTTGATATACGAAACGCTAAATTAACAGCTAGACAGTGTAGCGAAATCAGAAACTCGAAATCAGTAGGTAAATTGAAATATAGAACTTTATTCGTTCACTTAAATTACATTCATTGGTCCTAATTCAAATGTATGACTGTCAGTTTGAAAATATAATCCTACTTAAAATGGCGTACTTATAATCGTGCGTATCTCTAAAAAATTCTACATGACTCCATCGCCACCAAAATGATTATTAACTAGCTGACCCCCGCGGCTTCGCTCCCGTCAAAATTATAGTCTATGTTACTCGGGAATAATGTAGCTTTCCATAGGAGAAAGATTTTTTTAAATCGGGCCAGTAGTTTCGGAGCATATTCGGTACAAACCAACAAACAAACAAAAAAACCTTTCCTCTTTATAATATTGGTATAGATAGATATCGCTATATAACTTCTATATGCATATTATAAAGAGGAAAGATTTGTTTTTTTTTGTATTACATTTTTGTATGTAACGAATATACTTAAAAACTACTGGACCAATTTCAGAAATTCTCTCACCGTTAGGTAGCTACACTATCCCCGGGTGAGATAGGCTAATTTTTATCCCTGTATTTCCACGGAAACGGGGACTACGTGGGTAAAACCGCGAGGCGTCTGCTAGTATAGGATATATATATAATATCGCCCATATATGGGATTTCCTGAAAAACTGAAATGCTTTCATATTAAAAGTTTTTTACTATGTCTTTTAAAAATCATGTCTTTTAAAAATCACACACAAAGGTACTCATTAAAATTTCGCCAACACTATCTTGTTTTAATACACCAACATTTTGAAAAAGTTTCATATAATTTCGTAGGCATTAAACTTAAAATAATTATTTCTTCTTTTTTTTGGACCTGCTTTGTTATCTCGAATCGAATCTCAAATAAATAAAGCGCGCAACATTGCGCCTTTAACATGTAAATGATATCTCTCAATTAGCTAAAAACGAACCAACACGGCTTACTTCAACACATTTAGTACTTCATACAATGTTGCATTGCGTAGTGCGCTATCTCTGAACCAATCAGAAAATGGAAGCTCGAATCGATAAATTGATTTGACATTGTTTATCGAGTTTATCGACCTGGTTTCCTACTTCGAACAATTAAGAACTGATACTTTGTGTGTTTTAATGATTTTATTTGGAAGATCAGTCCTATATCCATAAAAAAGACCGGTGATTTATCTATAAATCCTCTATATAATACATATATACAAATAAATATAATTAAACTGCCAGTATTTAATATCAAAATAACAACGTTTTATTGAATGAATGTGAAAATTTATAAGCTACTAATAACACAAATGCATTTTTTTTTATTTTTGTCTTTCGTTCTGTTGGTTTGTTCTAGGTAGGAAATCTCCGAAACGGTTGGGGCGCTTTTGACAGGACTTTCACTGGTGGATAGCTGATGTTACAAACAGTAATAAATGCTTGATTTATTTTGTAAAAATAATAAGGATTACGCGTAAAAAAGAACCCTTAATTATTTTTTTGTTATAGGGTTTGACGCGGACGAACTCGCGGACAACAGCTTGTTATTCTAAAATAATCCAAAACACTTAATTTTTATTTAAACATATTAAACATCAATAAAATACTCCTTAACTGTATCCCTACATTATCTGATGGACAAAACTGTACCAATGCACTAAAAATTTGCAGTATAATTTTTATTGTTTTAACATTTATTTAAAAAATCATAAAAATGCTAGCATAAGCGTTCGCCCACACAAATAACTTGGAATCTTTTTGCACGATAGCAAAAATACTTCAAGCTTTATTTAAGGATTTGTAATTAAAAGAATAAAATCATTTGGAACAATAAACACTTTTATGCGATTTTTAGTATCACTTGATTTTGATGATCATGTTTATAGGATTCAATCGCCAGGGTACCTAAGAATAATTATTTATTTTAGGTCTTATTGTGGTAGGTATAAGGCACCATGATTTTAATCATTTGAAATAAGAAGCTGTCGAAGCTTAGCTGAACAATAAATAAATATATTATAAGAATCCAGACTCTGACTGCTACTTAGATATTCCAGGCGGAAAACCCAATAAGACTTAGCCCGACCTGGGCATCGAAACCATGACTTCATGCTCAGCAGTAGTGCTTGCAAACACTGTACCATCGAGGCAGTTTCCAAAATACCTTCAAATCTAAATTTTCCATTTCACTAATCAAGATAAGTGAATTCATTCGACCGATCGTGTTAGTGAATGTAAAACAAAATGCAAGTATACTTTGACAATGATAAAGGTGTAATTACAAGACAGGTCAACTCAGAAGATCCACTCCTAACAGTCACTATCAATCTACCTAATCTTCTCCCAATTATGTTGGGATCGGCTTCCAGTCTTACCGGATTCAGCTGAGAACCAGTGTTTTACATGGAGCGACTGCCTATCTGCCATCCACAACCCAGTAACTTGGTAACACGATACCCCTTGGCCAGACTGGTGTCAGATCTCAGGCTTCTGACTACTCGTAAGGACTGTCAAAGATCTTTAAATTACAGCCGGACCTAACGGCTTAACGTGCTTTTCGAGGCACGTAGGAATCTCGGTATGTTGAAATGATCACCCATCCACGGACCGACCTCGTTAAGTGTTGTTTAACCTTGAAGATCGACCCGTGCGGCTGTTATTGTATACGTGCGGAGTTTCCTTCGTGTCTCTGAAAGCACGTTAAGCTGTTGGTCCCGGCTGTCATTTGAAGATCTTTGACAGTCGTTACGGGTAGTCAGAAGCTTGAGATCTGACACCAATCTTACCAAGAGGTATCGTGTTACCCAGTTACTGGGTTGTGGAGGTCAGATAGGCAGTCGCTCCATGTAAAACACTGGTACTCAGCTGAATCCGGTAAGACTGGAAGCCGACCCCAACAATAATTGGGAAAAAGGCTAGGCAGATGATGTCCTCACATATATGAATTTATTAATGTATGTACTTATGTAAATACTGTAAAACACCTATTTTTTTTAAAAGGTTAACTATGGAGTTTCTTGTGCGTTCTTCTCCTTATCAAGCTACTTATCTGAATGCACCATCCAAATTACTTGTAGATTTGAATTGTTTGATTGGCCTAGTTGAATAAATATATTTGACTTTGACTTTGAATTGTGTCGTTACTTGCAGGTTACAACTGACATCACAAGTTTGAATCTCATGGTTAGATTTAAAGGGAGCATTACGATTTGGTTGACCTTTACCGAACAGCAACGCTGCTACCTGCTCCCATCAATAGGAGGCTAATTATCTTAGCTTAATTGGATTGAAATTTCGGATGGTTTTTAATTTAGTTACCTAAATAAGACCTCAATTATCAAGAGGATTCTCATATAGTCAGTCTTTGACATTAGACTGTATGTTCACTAAAATATTGTGATATCGTTGTCATATTTTCACTTTCGAAAATGCATAGTGCCATTTTACCTCTCTATGATGGAAGAATGCATAAGGCATCAGGTTGCCCTATCCTCCTTTAAGATGCATAAAGGTTGAATAAATTCTCAGAGGATGCCATGTACGCAGATGCTACATCCTCTCTTCTTATTCTACGGCATATAATTCATATGAGCATTTAACAAGTTTCACTTACCTTCTGAACCTTAATCTGCTTCATTGTTTATCATGGTTCGCGGGCGGGGGCAGCGTGGACGCGCCGACAGATCGTCCGCCCACGAGCGGCGCCCGCGCAGGTGCGCCCCGCCCCCCTACACCCGCAACCACCATAGACTAATAGGAATTATTGTTTTTTTGTGTCATTGATAACCGTAAAAAATGTTTATTTATGTGGCAATTTTCAACTAGCCATTTTTTTACATAATTTAACTGCTTATGCAAAGAGTATGGCTACTAATATTCCTTAAATAAAATTACATACTCCTAGATTTGTACACTAAACTCAAATAAATAATTTTCTTCTTAGTCTATAGTTTAGGTAGGTAGGTTGTTTGTGATTTTAGTACAGTTACTGCAAGATTTTACAATTTCATGTGATCGACTGAATAAAATCTTTGGGCACACGGTTGGCGCAGTGGTTGAGCGATCGACTGCTGCGCTGCGTGACGCGGGATGTCGTTTCCCGCACGGAACAAATATTAGTATGACCTACAGATAGTTGTACCGGCTCTGGGTGTTGTGTATGTGAGTTTACATGTTTGTAAACGCACCCACGATACAGATAGAAATTCCTAGTATGGGGCAAAGTTTAAAATATATACATATATATACATAGAAAAATGTGATTCTGGTTACAAGTGCTTGTAAACAGAAGCAGACTGTGTTTGTTTACAAGAAAATAATATGAATAACCCGTAAGAAGTAAAGCTATGTCGCATCTACAAACTTCCTCCTACCTACTCTTTGACAGTAGAAAGCTTGAATGAACACTAGTGAATGGACATCGTGAATAGCCCTGATTCGAACCTAGGCCGTGTCTGGGCCATGTTCGACCGACTCGCTTCAGACCGGTACTTTATCTACACTTAGGCCAATATGCATTGATATTATATTACCAGGCTTTCTTGCACTTTGACGCAATTCTGCTTACCATTTTGTATATTCAAAGTTTTATGTCCGCCATTTGCATTTCCGATGTGGCATTTGTTTTTAGTGTGTAGACGTTATTCTGTCAACATCGTTTTCACTTATGAGACAATACGTAAATAGCTGTTCTTAGAAATGACGAAATATTGTGTACTCATTTTTAGTTCTTCAATTGAAGTGGCTGCTTTACCCACCCCACACACAATCAACCTTAAAATATTCTCTTTGCTAGGACTCAGGTATCTTCTACTTTGTAAAAGAGAGGACCATTGTAATTCATTCACGGGCCTCCCTGACTTCAAAAAGAAAGTAAAATAGAGCATATTTAAAAAAAAGGAGGTGGTTCTCAATTCAAATGAATGTTTTTTAAGCGAAAACTTATAATTGGCCAATTTTGTTTCAAGTTTTCTTTTAAATTTATATGTTATGTATCACACTTATTTACAAACTTATAGCAAATTAACACATTACCAATAGTAAATTAATTTCATCAAGCTGATTGGCTTGACAGACAACCTGAATGAAAATCAAGCCAGCCGGTCTCGGCTTATAAACGGACGCAACGACAGACAAATCGATACATTTAGCATTTTATACGTAAACACTTAAAGAAAACCCATAGGATATGCATAAAGGATCTTTTCATTTAGACGTTGTAAATTAATCAGGAATAATGAATTTGTTGCTTTTTCCTGCTAGAGGGTCTGTAGTAAACGGATCAAAAAACAAAGTTTTGTAAGATTATGGAACATCGCGAACTAAACACATTCATTTGTTTTTAATCTTATTTGAAATTGGAATCCCAGACATTCCATTATGTTTGAATTCGTTCCTCAGTGTTGCCAACATGTCTTACTAGGTGCGGTATTTTTGTATTTATTTATGACATAGAAACAGACAGATACAGAAATCTAATTAAAACATAATTAAATTCAATTATGTACTTGACGTTAAGCGGATCAAAGGACGCCGATATAAACATTTTGATAGCATCTTAATCTCCCCGCCCACGCCACTTCACACAATGGGCCACGCTGGTTTTTTACCAACATTATCAACAGACAATGTTGTTATGTCATGTTTCATTTGATTGATATGAATTGTACTTCTTCGATGGGGATTAATAAAAACCCTCCTAATTTGCATTATATGATGACTAATTGCTAAACATTGATGGATTTATGATCGTTTTTATACGATTTTCGAAGCATTTAAGGAACAGAATGATTAATTTTGTTTAGGTTTTTGCTTGATCAATACGTTTTCCTTGTTTTCAGATTCGCAATGGGCCGGCAAGGAGTGTTAATTATGGCGATAAGCATCGTCGGGGCCATGGGCTTTATCCCCCATGGTTCTATTGGGGAAAAGGTTTGCATACCATTAGTATTTATTACTGTTTTATTGGTTTCTACATTAGGTCCTCACTCCACGAAGGTATACGCTGAGGAAGATTTTTTTTCTTTCGTTTTCAGGATTCCGTACCCAAAGGGTAAAAACGGGACTCTATTACTAAGACTCCGCGGTCCGTCTGTCTGTCTGTATGTCACCAGGCTGTATCTCATGAACCGTGATAGCTAGACAGTTGAAATTTTCACAGATGATGTATTTCTGTTGCCGCTATAACAACAAATACTAAAAACAGAAAAAAAAAAATGGGGCTCCCATACAACAAACGTGATTTTTTGCCGTTTTTTGCGATTATGGTACGGAACCCTTCGTGCGCGAGTCCGACTCGCACTTGGCCAGTTTTTTTTTTAGTTTAGTTAGCCCACACACTCACCTGCTTCATTATGTTTCACTTTAAAGAGAGTGAGCTCTTGCCATTTTTCTTTTTTATTAAAGTTTATTTAATCTTAACTTAGATTTGATGATGATGATAGATGATTAGAACTATGCCCCACAAAACCGTTTTCACGGTTTGTCAGGCACTACGGGTTGGTACTGAGGTATTCCTGATAATACTACCTATTAACACAATCCGATCTGAGAAACGAACACAGGGCCTCACGCTACCTCCTCTAATTTAAATCATCATCATTATCATAATCATTTCAGCCGAAGGAACTCAAATGCTTTCTCGATTGGTCCTGTGCCTTTCACATCCAGCGGTTTTACGCAGCATTGACCAGGTCATCGCTCTACCTAGGGAAAGAAAGGCCTGCCAACGCTGCGTCTGCCGGTACGCAGTCGCCACTCCAGAACCTTACAGCCCCATTGGCCAACCGTTCTACGAACAATGTGCCCTGCCCACTGCCACTTATGTTTGGCAATTCTTCGTTTATTATTAGCTACTGAAACCTCCTTTCTTCTTCTTTCAAACAGGATCATATGCTAACGGAGGCTTTGCTTCGTGAAGTCGTCGAGCGTATGGGCAAGGAGTTCAACGACGCGGCGTCCAGCTATCTCGAGTATCCAGCGAGCGAGCGCCATCTAGCGCTGATGGCGCGCGCCAACAAGGATCTGGAGAACGAGCAGCTGGACTACGACTCGTTAATCGACGGCAACCCCAACCCCAGCCTTCGCGACCAAGAGTACTTGCAGCACAGGTACGTAATCATCAACTAGATTCTGGTATTGCTACTACTTTTACTGAAAGAACTACTACTGGTAAAACCACAACTGGTAGAACTGCTACTGGTAGAACTACTTCTGTTAGAATTACTACTGGTAGAACTACTAATGGTAGTACTACTATTGGTGGAACTACTAAACTTACACCTACGACTAGTAGCTACTACTAGAGTATCCAGTGAGCGAGCGCCATCTAGCAATATTGGCGCGCGCCTTTATAATATTGGCGTACGTAATCATCAACTAGATTCTGGTATTGCTACTACGTTTACTGATAGAACTGCTACTGGTAAAACTACAACTGGTAGAACTACTACTGCAAGCACTGCTTCTGGTAGAACTGCTACTGGTAGAACTACTACTGGTAGAACTTTTACTGGTGTAACTACTACTGGTAGGGCTACTATTGGTAGATATACTACTGATGGAATTACTATTCTTAGACCTACGACTAGAAGCTACTACTAGAGTATCCAGTGAGCGAGCGCCATCTAGCAATAAAGGCACGCGCCAACAAGAAGCTGGAGAAAGAGCAGGTGGATTACGAGTCGTTAATTGCCTGCAACCCCAACCCCAGCCTTCGCGACCTAGACTACTTGCAGTACAGGTACATACGTACATAAACTCACGCCTTTTTGCCATGGTGATAGGCAGAAACTACAGAACGCCACCTGCTACGATCTTTACATACTTCTTATGCTTCACAAACACGGATTGATACGACCAGTCGCGAGACTAGGCGGACGTGTTTATTTGTACTTGCTAAAATGAAATATCTATAAACAATTGCAACAAATTACTTCTTTTTTTTTTGTGGCGTCAGTTAAAACCAAAGTTAAGTGTGTCACGTATGACTAGTAGGTTTTTTCCAACTTTTATGTGCAAGATACTGAAACTGAAATATTGTTTACTTTCTATTTACATTATATAAAGTGTTGCGGGTAGTATGTCTACCCCAGGATCGAGCCCGTTTGGTCTTAGCCATATAAGAAGTCCTCCGCCGACGCCTAACCAACAATTGCCCCCGAGAAACCCAAACCCACCAGCACCTGCGGAGAATGAGTTGCCGAGTGAAGTTATCAGCACGCCAGACATCCAGAAATGGTTAGGATCTATAGAAAGCATTCTGAACGAAGTGTGCACTATTGTCGGTGACGGTAAAATGAACTCTGAACAGAAACTCCGGGTGTCAACTCTTTGCCGAAAGGTCTCAAGTGGAACTTCTCAGATGGCTGTCCTTTACCAATCGCTGAAGCAGAAGATGATCCAGAGCCACAGTACCGTGCAGCACCTACAACATCAGCAGAACGTGGTGAACTCTCTGGAACAATTCAAAGAGGTTTTTGAATCGAAGCTGAATCCCTCCTCTTCTTATGCCAGCATGATGAAGAAAGGCTCCGACAACTTCGTCCGTCCTGCTAATCTAAGCTCAATCGCCATTTATCCGAGCGATAAAACTAAAACGAGTGACGACACTAAGTCACTCGTTCAGAAGTTGATTTCGCCCGAACAACTAAAGATCCAAGTCCGTGGCCTAAAGAAAGTGAAAAACGGGGGCGTACTAATTAGCACGGAAAGCAAAGGCGATATTGAAAAACTAAAAAAGTCGGAGAAAATTGTCACCTCAGACCTAATTTTAGAAGAGCCGTCTAAACGACGCCCTAGAATCGCAGTCATTGGTGTTCCCGTAACCCTTACCGACAAGGAGGTATTTGACTGTATCTATGAGCAAAACCTGTCAGACAAATTGCCCAATACAAGTCGAGGGACCTTCCTCGAGAACATCAAGTTGAGCCACAAATCGGGAAAGAAGGGCCTTCCTACCTGCAACTACATCGTTGAACTATCTGCTGGCATAAGAAAAGTGCTTATAAACCAAAGCCGAATTTTTATTAACTGGACCTCATGCCCTGTGCGAGACTTTACCATAGTCACGAGGTGCTTCAATTGTCAGCAGTTTGGCCACGCAGCCAAGTTTTGCCGTGAAAGCAGTTCTACGTGCGGCCACTATGGAGAATCTGGACACTCCTTGAAGGAATGCAGCAGCAAATCTTCTTCCCCTCAATGTGCGACGTGCAAGCGGTTTAAGAGGAAATGTGACCATCCAACCGGTGATTTAAGTTGTCCGGCACGTAAATATGCAGAGACCAACTACATTAACTCAATAGACTATGAGGGCACCTAAGAGCGCCACATAATATTATTTTACCATGCTCAAGGTCACACGCGTTGAACGTCTGCTGCTGACACCACAGTGGCCTACTTACCGTAAAAATATGTGTTTAATTTTACAACATTGACTGTTATAATTCTGCATACGCAACTAATTTATTTGTGTGTGTAACATGCACTTTGATTATGTTTGACAATATAGATAAATAAGAAATTTAATCATATAAATAATTATGACCTAGTATTTTAGTTCTATGTTTATAGTGTTTAAGTAAATTAGGTATTTTATTTTTTCAAAATTATTTAGTCTTGCTACTATTTTAAGAATTTCTTGGGTTAAATATTGTTTAAATTCTGTTGTTCTAACCTATGCATATTTTTAGAGCTCCTTACTGCCTGTGATACAGGATTACCTAGTACAGGCATATTCCATTATTATACCTACATTAGTTATCTAAGATTCATACAGTGTTTTTACCATTTTATTATCTGAATAAAGATTATTATTATTTATTATTATTATCTCCTTTATTCATATTCTTTCTTATTGTCTACATTTTTAAATATTTTTATAAAACATACAAAAAAAAAACATTTAAAAATATAAAAAATAGAGACCCACCGGTATCGGGAACAGGGTCCAAGCTACCGGCGGTCAGGGCTCCAGAGAGAGGAACCTCCTAACAATACGAGCCGTGTCCAGCAATACTGCTTTCTGGATCAGGCCCTTGACCCAGCCGCCTAACGAGAGCCTCCTAAGGTGTTGGTCGAGGCTCGTGGCTATTAAGCCATTGGCTGACACGACTATCGGTACAATGATCGCTGTGTCCACATCCCACATGTCGACAACCTCGCGAGCCAAGTCAAGATACTTGATTTGCTTATCTTTCTCGGCTTTCACGAGGTTCCCGTCATGCGGGACGGTAATGTCAACAATCATTGCACGCCTCTCGATTCGGTCCACCACCACTATATCAGGCTTATTAGCAATAATGGTCCTGTCAGTGATGATGGACCGATCCCAGTACAATGTGATATTGCCATTCTCGAGAACTGGGTCGGGCACATACCTGTAGTACGGCACCTCCGATGCCACAAGAGTGTATTTCAGAGCAAGTTGCTGATGGATAATCCTGGCTACAAGGTTGTGCCTATGCAAGTACTCTTCGTTAGCTAGACGAGAACAACCAGAGATAATGTGGCGGATCGATTCACCCGGATGGTGACATGCCCGACAGATGTCAACCGTGCCATCCTTCACAATAAATCTCCGGTAGTTATTCGTCATGATAACTTCGTCCATAATTGCACAGACAAAACCTTCGGTTTCCCCAAAGAGGTCACCGAAACGCAGCCAGGCTACGGACGCTGACTGATCTACATCGGACCCATGTAGGGCCCGGAAAAAGCGTCCGTGAAGCTCCTTACTCTGCCATACCTCCCTGCGGTCGTTAGTGTCAAGCACTACAGGCTTGCGCCAGTTCTCATTCGCCAAGGAGAGCGGGGTGAGTCCCTTGTCCACTGCTACTACATCTCGATGCATTCCCACGTCGGCGTGTAGAAAATATTCCCTGAGATTGCATATCTCGCGGTTGTGGAGGTTCTTGGCATTTAAAAAGCCTCGGCCTCCACACTTCCGCGGGATATACAATCTCATGACCGACGATCGTGGGTGATGCATTCGATATGCAGTCAGCAGTGTACGGACCCACCTATCCAGGGCGTCGAGTTCCGTTTGAGTCCATTTGAGTATGCCGAAAGAGTACATCAATACCGGCATGACCCAACCGTTGAAGGCGCGCACCTTGTTTCCACCCGAAAGAAGGCTATTAAAAACCTTTTTCAGGCGGCCAAAGAAGCGTTCCTTCAACGATTGCTTCATGTCAGTAGTGCTGATACCTAACGCTTCCGACATACCCAAATACTTATAGGTTTCGTTTGGAGAGAGGGATCTCAGGTTTATGGAATCCGCGAGTTGAATTCCCACGGATTCCACAATCTCGCCTCGCTTTACATGCATGACCGCAAACTCCATCCTGATGGCGCTACTAAAAGTTTCAGTTACCTTCAGTAGCTCCATCAGCTGAAGATTGCTGGGGGCAAAGAGCTTCAGATCATCCATGTAAAGGAGGTGAGATATAACCTGACCACCTCTCTTCAACCGATAGCCTAGTCCTGAATTCTCCAGCAGCATGCTTAGAGGATTCAGGGCCAGGCAAAACCAAAGTGGACTCAAACTATCGCCCTGGAATATACCTCGCTCGATCCTTACAGGTTCGCTATTCCTCTGGATATTTCGACATCCTGGATAGCAAAGGACTGTGCTCCATTGCCTCATACACGACATCAGGAAGGTGCGTAGAGTTGTATCTATTTTATACAATTCTAGCACCCTCATGAGCCATGTATGAGGCACCGAGTCATAGGCCTTCTTATAATCTATCCAACATGTCGACAGATCCTTTCGGGAACGCCGAACCTGTTGGCTAATGGCCATATCTATAAGGAGTAGCTCCTTAGTACCGCGAGACCCGTTCCTACATCCATTCTGAGAGGCCGACATGATCGAGTTATCGTCGACGTGTTTATTAATTTTAACTCTCAAAATGGATGTAAGAACCTTATAGACCGTCGGTAAACATGTAATAGGTCTATAATTTTTGGGTTCCGCGGTGCTACCAGACTTGTGGAGCAGGTGGGTAATTCCTGTTGTTAAGAACTGGGGTAGCGAACCAGACTCTAAGGCTGCCTGGAACTGAGATGCCAAACGAGCGTGCGACCTTTGTAGCCATTTTATCCAGAAGTTGTGCAGTCCGTCCGGCCCTGGAGATTTCCAGTTCGGCAACGGGCGGACTGCACGGGCTACATCTTGGGCACTGATCATGATAGCTCCCATTTCTTGTATGGGATCGCAAGCTCGCTCAACCTCCCGAGTCCATTCACCTTCGGTGTGACTGACAGGCACCGACCAGATACTGCGCCAGAAGTTGAACATGGCGTCATCATCCGGCAGGCGCGTATCAGTCACACCTTGGTTGGGTCGCTCCCAAGCTCGGTAAACCCACCTTTCATTTCTTTGGAATGTGCGATTCCGGGTGTATCGCTCCACTCGCCGCCTATACCTACGAATACGGTTTGCCCACGCATACACTTTCTGTTTCAGGAAGTCGATGCGCTCCGTGACATGGGATATGTAGTCTCGGGGGCTGACATCAGTCCCCGAAAACGCCCGTCTCACAAAGCGCATCACTCTTGGCCGAGTATTGCCCTCCCTGAAACAAATTAGTTTGCCAATGAGTGCTCTGGCCCCACCAATACGACGTTCGATCCTGCACTGCCAAGCTGGTACGGCTGGCGTCGGTCGTGTAGCATTGTCATCTGCAAATTTGACGTGGGCTACACGACATGCCGCTACAGCCGCGCAGTACATGATCGAATGTGTATCAGTGAGGTCTTCGCAGTCATCAAAGTAGTTTGACAACTGCGAATCCAGAGCAGCCACCAGTGCCCTATTTTTGTTATGCATGGGCAAACGAGGTAATCGTGGCCTAAGTTCGGGTGGCATGTAGCGATATTCCCGAATAGCACACTCCAAAGCACTCCTTAATTCCTCACTGCACTGGGTACTTACGTGTGTAATCCTGTCACTACTCTCCTCGTCAGCGTGGCTGGGAGTGTGGTTGGACTGTGGTGGCACCACAGCCTGCGACGATGGTGCAGTGACACGGTTACCCATTTCAGTTCGGAGGCGATCAAGCACATTATCATCCAACATACGATTACGCTGGATGACCCGTACCTGATCCGACAGTCGTTGGGCCGAAACGTTGACGGCTGGTTCAAGCACCTGAAACAAAGAGAGCATCCGGACACGGTACGCGGTCAGGTTGTTTCCTCCCTCTGTAGCCCCAAAGTATGCGCGCATGACATTTTCATTGATGGATTGTGTCCATCTCATGCGCTGCACACTTCCGCCGGGTGCTGGGACCCTATCAGAGACCGGTAGGCCTCGAGGTCCTAAGCGGTCCGGCGGCCGGCGTCCTCCCCGTCGACGCGCAGGTGGTGGTGTCGTCGGCGGCGAGAAGTACTCGTCGCTCGAGCTCGACGCAACTGCCGCGGCCGGTGTCACAGCACTCACGGTGGAGCTGGGTTCCGGCGGCGGCGAGGCGGAGCTGGGCGACGAGGCCGGAGGTGGTGGGCGTGCTTTGCGTCTGGCTGCAGCTCTCGTCAACATGACGTCTTCTTCATTTTTCTCATTTATTTATGTATGTTGTAATTTGGTATAACGTTAGTTATAATATTGTTCCATGTTTTTTTTTTTCTTGGTTTCATTTTGGCTGTGTCGATTTATATGGTTAAAATTAAATATATTGTAAAAAAAATCGGAGAGAAAAATTTTTGGCGTCTGTCAAGTCGAGCCACAGATTATTATTATTATTATTAAACATAGGTAAGAAGGTACAGGTATGTTAACTCATATTACTGGTACAGGAGTACCCTGTATTGGTAGTACCTACTACTTCTACTAGTACTGGTGCTGATACTACTATAACTGCTGCTGCTACGTAACCTGGTATTATTTCTGGTACTAGGTATTATTATTATTTCTACTTCTGGTACTACTGCTACCAGTAATCTGGTATTACTACTTCTAGCACTAGCACAACTGGTACTACTACCACTGGCAGTACTACTAGAACTATACTACTGCCGGAACTATTACATCTAGTACTAATTCTTTTACTTATATTGCTAGACAAGACAACTCTTATATTATTACTACTGGTAATTCAATGTGGAGAACAGTTAGTACCTACACTACAGATATACTACAGATTTTTTATGAGCTTTGAAATATTCGAATACGTTATTTTGAGATCACAGTAAAGAAGCCTCATTAATCCGGTTCAACTATTTACTACCGCCTTCGAGAACAATTAGAAGCCAACAAACAATTAATGTGCAAACCCTCAATAACAATAGACGTGGTCCATTGTCTACAGCCGTCCTAATTTAAAAAGACAAATCAAGTCTAGACGAGAAATTAGAACAAATTAACAACATTAAGATTGACGGATAACACGATTAGACAATACGGTTTAGGTGCGGCTGTTCCAAAAGCCAAGCTATTTATAGCTTAAAATTATCTTCATTTATTTCTCGACATTGGCAGCGGGTTCATCATACACATTAGACTTTATCGCGTATGAAGCGAAGCGAGATTACCAGGAAAGAGGTCGAAGTAAAGTGTTTAAAATCTCTGCGAGTGATTAATCGTGAAATGGCCCGTCAACATTATCACTTGGCTGAAGATAAGGAGAGCTATAATATTTATACTGTGTCTAGTAATCAATGCTGGAATGATGCCTTTACGTCGTCGTCTGGACCAATAGCTTAATAGTGTCGTAACCCCATTTAATAAATCTAATTCTTCAATAGGTTCAAACAATTTATGGTCTTTATTTTACTAAATGGCAACATACCTATTGGCATAGTTCGATTCTCGTGCTTAAATTGTATCCCGAAATGGAATATCTAGGAATTTAATATAAAAAAATATAAATTGAACCCAAAGTCCTATGGGCGTCGAACTCCTCCACAACGTTTCCATCCGAAAACATGTCCAGAAATCTGGCAGCATTCCGTTTGAAAGCAAATGCTTTTTTGGGCAAAGAACGAGCCAGCCCTCTGGACACGTCAAAATGTCCGAGGTATGGGTTGGACATTCGATATTTAAAAAAAAACAATCCCCATGGAATAATAGGTCATCATAAAGTTCCATCTCTACAAGCTCTTCTTCTCTTCTTCGGCAGCTCGCTGTGGGGGCATCAGTACGTAACCGGTGGCGCTGGCGAGGGTGAACAGCGTCTGCAGCCTTCAGGCCTGGTGCCCAACCGGCAGATGGTGAAGTCCGATGCTGTGCTGCCGGCCTACTGCAATCCTCCTAACCCTTGCCCCGTTGGATATTCAGGTACTGTGTTTGGATTATGCAGGTCTACATTTAGAGCTTCTCAGAATTACTTCTTCGAAATCATTTAGTTCAACGGTCAGAACATCTTTCAGGGTGAGGCCTTTTAGCTCTTAGAAAACTGGATCAACTTAATTAAATTAGATTTAGTTCCCAATTCAGGCATTTTCATGGTTTTATCTAATTTTCTACCTTTTCGTGTGAGGTGTGGCCACCTCTGGTGTCAGAGTTAATTAGGCCGCCTCTGAGAAACCCCAAAGGCCTCTGACTTGGCTATTTTAGACTTATATATATATATTTATACTTATATATACTATATTAGCAATATTAGTTCAGGTTTCCTCACGATGTTTTCTATCTAATTGAGACACTAGAACAAATTTTATGATGTAAAACTTTTCACAATTTTTTCATGAATATACTGAATACTTACAATCAATACTATCTAAAATACCGTAACTTTCATTTCCTTACAATTTCATCACCACTGTATGCCAATATGGCATTTAATCTGATACCTTCACCAGAAGAGCAAGGCTGCATCAGCGAGTTCGAGAACACGGCCGCTTTCAGCCGGGAGTACCAGCTGGCGCAACGTTGCATGTGTGACGATGAACACATGTTCAGCTGCCCTTCCGACTCCTCAGCAGACCTGGACCTTCGCTTTCCCGAGCACCACAAGAGCCTCGTCGCGAAGAAATACAAACCTGCTGTTAGTATGCATGGTTTAATTCTGTAAATTTATCTCTCGGAAACATGTCTTACACAAAATATTTTTTAGAATTTTTATGACTTTAGAAGATCTTTTCACCATCTTCTATCCTTTGGAAGCGTTTTAATCAGAAGTTCAGAACTGGATGTTTTTCAAACAAAAAAAATCTGCAAGGATCAAAAATTCTTGTCTTACTTTAATGATACTAAAACAACAATTTCCGTTTCCAGGTAGAAAATCCTTATTTGACGGGCGAACGCTTACCGATCGCAGCTAAAAAAGGTTTTGATGTTAATATGTACTAAGTTATAGTCATAAATAGATGTATACTATATTAGTTAGTGTCTATCTTGTCGGAACGTGGGATACTATCATCTTCTAGCCCACTCTTTTTGGCATAATTATTATCTTTATATAATAGTATTGTAGTTCTGTTACAACCTCATTTAAGGTAAGTTGTGTGCCACACATATTTGGAACAACCTGCAAAGATAAAAACAAAAATGCAATATATTTGCTGATTAGATTGTGACATACATGAATATGACGTTGGAAATGAAATGCGGTTTTGAATAGTTGAAAGTAAAAAGAATATATTTTTGTAATCCCAATAAAAAGCTATCTCCTAAATTTCCCCTGTCTCTCTTCTAATTATAATATCTTGAAAGATACAACAGTTGCCTAAAAAACGGTTTATACTTGCATAAACGGTAAAACCTGCAAGTATCAATATCATTTAATTTTCATTTTTAAATGCTTGTAATTTGTGAGATGCGTCATTATAAAATAAATAAACGTTGAAGCTGTGAATTTTGTTAGTTGTAAATACATAAGTATTTAACTCTTTACTAATCCGTATTATTATATTAGTTTCATTTTTTTGTTTGTAATTCTTATAATTATATATAATAATAAAATATGAACAAAAACGTATTATTGTTTACAATATTAATTGTATGTACTATTTTTATTTGCTAATTTAATAATTTCGGAAAATATTCATTATAAAAAATATATATAATTAATATTTAAGAAAAAGTGTTTACATAGTGTTCCAAAAGAGTAGTATTTAAAATGATAAAATTAGTATGTAAATATAAAAATAAAACGTCTATTTAGGATCTGAAATTAGTTTTAAGGAAAAGTCGACGAAGTAAATATATAAAAAAAGATTTGCGAAAACGTGCACATTAATAGTATAGAATAGTAAAAATAATCGGTAGTCATAGGTTAGTTTGATTATCTGCATTCCAGCAATTTAATTGCATTTTAATATAAATATTTTATATATATATAAATTTTATTTAGTTTGAATGGGTCTTATTGGATTATAAATATATTTAGTTCTGCTATGTTTTAAAAACTATTGTAAATAAAAGCTCTTCTTCGTTAAGTTTATTTCTGTATATACTGAAATAAAAGTTTATTAAAGGACACTCAAACACAAAGATCATTTTAACTCGTTATATACTTTAAACAATTTGAAAACTATGCGTCTTAATATATATCAACATTAAGTGAAAGAAAATAAGTTGTACAGGATTAATTTCATCTTTACTGTAAAAATAAATAAAAATAACTGTAGGTATTATTCCAATAAATGTCTTCCTTAGTATTTATATTGTAAAGAAATTATTTGATGCATACTAATTTATTAGCAAAAGTCATATTTACCTATAATAATAATATTAAATTAATAAATATTATTTAAATTATAAATATATTCGCATTACACGTGCTCGGGAACGGTATAAGCTATGTGGCTTTTATTAGGGTATCATAATTATAATTATTATAAGTTAGTAATCCATAATTGTAATCATAATTATAATTAATTAGATTTCATTATAGTTCATCGATGGTCCTCTAAAACCAATCTGTTCGAGACTTTATCCATTATCAGAATAACCAAAAACCTCAAAAAATAAAATATTAAGTAATTTTTCAACATATTAATTAAAAACATCTGTTTTTTACAAAGAAAATACAATTAACATCGCAGGTTTAGAAAAAAAAACTTATTTCCTTTTGAAAAAAAAAAACTATTTTATCATTCAATTTGGTCGCATTTCAGTCCCTTAAGTTGCTAAAGAAAACTAAAAAATAAAAGGTTTATTAAGTTATTAGTTTTAAAAAATGAAAATAATAATACAATCAAAACGAAGTACGTTACTAGTTTTTAAGTACCTATTGAATAATAATGATATAATTCACGTTTGAATGTCGGTTAATGTACAATCGCCTTTGAATTGATTAAAGAATAAGTGGATTGAGTACGAAATCAAGATGAGTATTTAATTAATTACTGTGTTCTATTTTCAAAAGTATGAATGCTAGTGTGACCGGCAAATAAGACTTTACCAAAGACAAGTGTCATCGCCATGACACCTTCAAATTAACAGTTGATACGTCAGATATAATACTTTCGACTTAAGAGGAACCACACTTACGTGTCGTGGCGTAGCGTGGCGACTTCTGACGCAGTTGATTGGCTACAAAACTCGTTGTATTATGACGTTGACTGGAACAGAGTCGTTGGATTGGTGGATCGCGCGCCACGACACGCCACGACACGTAAGTGTGGTTCCGTCTTTTACCACTTGACCAACACTGTCACTTCATAGAGCAAACAAAAATCTGGATAACAATTTGGACTGTTGAATGAGCATTGAAATTTTTAAAAAGATACATTGCTGTTTCTAAAGAAATTGAACTGCTATTTTGTTTTACATCAAATTTGAATGCGTTCATTGTCTCCTTAGGGATCTAAATATCCTAATACTTAGATCCGTGCAAGATAAACTTTTTTGTTATTTTGAAAGGCGTTTGTTGATTTGCCAGTAGCTTATATGCGGCGCACATACTTAGTAGTAGAATAGCATAAAGAGTAGGATTGTAAAAAAACTATAAAACCATATGTATGTATTATTGTTAAGCATGCCCCTGACCCCCGATTTCTGAATAAAGAATCTGAAGTTGAATATTAAGACTGAAAACCTTAACAGGTTTTGATTGACAAACTTTGCCATTACACTATGGTCCAAAACGCTCTTGCTCCTAATTCTCAATTCAGAAACCGGGCCTTATGGTGGCCATAGGTAATCCAGCTACAATAACGGCATAATAAAGTAGAATAGTTTTAAGACAATGAGCCAAAGGGCAAATTATTCAAAGAGTAACTCTAGTCAAAAAAATTAGCATGTACATAATGTATTTAGTGGTGAGGACGAAGTACTTAATAGTTAGCACTAATACTTGGGTAAATAACTGAAAATAAAATTACAACTAAAGATTCTGGCAGACGGTCGTGATACGACAATGCGGCAACGCGTTCTCATAGAAATTGAGGCTTTCAGGTTCTCGTTGTATTTAAATATATCCAGTGATTTACATGTAACCCCCGGTTTCTGAATGAAGAGTTTAAAGTTGAGTATTGTTAAACTCTACTTAGGACTGAAAACTTGTCAAAATTTACCAACCTTAGCATTACAATAGGGCTGACACGTTCTACACTCGAAGTTGTGGATGATTATGTCTGCCTGGGACAAACGATCCAGTTGGGTAGGGCCAACTTCAAGAAAGAGGTCAAGCGTTCGGGAAATTGCGCGGTATCTTCTCGTTCAACTTACCACAGTGTCTCAAGACGAAAGTCTATGACCAGTGTGTTGCCAGTGACGACCTATGGCTCTAAGACGTGGTCGCTCACAATGGGCCTCATCAGAAAGCTTACAGTCACCCAGAGGGCAATGGAGAGGGCTATGCTCGGAGTTTTCTTGCGTGATCGAATCAGAAATGTAGAGATCCGCAAGAGAACCAGGGTTACCGACATAGCCCGAAGAATTGCCAAACTTAAGTGGCAGTGGGCAGAGCACATTGCTCGTAGAGCGGATGGCCGATGGGGCAGAAAGGTTCTGGAATGGCAACGGGTCTGCGAACCGGAAGACGTTGCGTTGGAAGGCCTTCCACCAGGTGGGCCGATGACCTGATGTAGATTGCGGGGATCCGCTGGATGCGGGACGCACGGGACCGGTTATTGTGGCGACGCTTGGGGGAGGCCTATGTCCAGCAGTGGACGTCTTTCGGCTTATGGCTTTCAGGATAAGATGATGATGATGATGACATGTTCTACAAATTCTCAACTCAGAAACCGAGTGTTATTCTCATAGAGATAAATAATATAAGCCAAAGAGAATATATTTTTGTATAAAACCGTCAAAAATACATAAACACAAGAAATAATTATATTTTTTTATAAATAGATATATTTTTCCATGCGGCTCTCTTCTTCGTAAACTGATGTGAAATGGCTTCCATCTCATAAATTAAGAGAAAAAAATGGCGGCAAATCAGCTGACCTTATTCAGAGTCACCTAGTTCCTAGTTCTATCTTAACAAAATACTTAAAACAGCAAACATGAAACTAAAATATCTTCATCTACATCTCTAGTAAAAAAACACCTTTTGGAAGAATAAAAAAGTGGAGGTCTATATAATAATTAGATTTAAACTCACTTTCCGTAAGAAGACGTATTTTCACAAGTAATAATTTCTAGAATTATAAGTTTCATTAAAACTTAATATAATTGCAATAATTTTAAAATATTAATAAGCTTTTATTCGTTCTCGCGTTTGGCATTTCTTAATATATTTATGCTTTATCTGTTTTGCAATAATTCATGTTTAATCTTAATTGTGTGTGTACACCGTGGTTTTTTACTGGCGAGTACGTTCAGGGGTAATTGGAATTCAACCCAACCAAACTCTTACTCCACTGGAAATAAGGAAAAATATCGCATACATATATTATATATATAGCAAAACAAGTCGGTAAGGGCTTGCTTTTTGACGGAATACCCAGCCAGAATTCCAAATAAGAGCGAACAGGCATCTTCTGATAGATCTCATCCGTCGCTTACCATCGCTGAATGGAGGTCAAGGGCAGACTCACAGTGAAAAAAATTAAAAATAATAATATTTACCAAAAATACTTCAATACAGAAACGCGGTGTACATGATAAATGTCGTGGTCCTTACGTACTATCTCAAATACTACCTCAAAAAACTCAATAGAATAACACGTGCAAAAACAAAACTTGTAGATAAGACTTTTCTGGAACATAGGTTAACTTAATTTAATTAATCCGGAACATTAATTACTATGACGAGTAAATTTTCTCGGGAAAAGAGACAATAGTAACGTATGTTTAGAGAAGTTAACTTACGATATACGGTCTACATAATCAAGTATTGATAGAACCACGATACCTCTCAAACCAGTTTATAATGTATAATTATTAATTATAATTATTATAATCGGTTCTCTCTAAATTTATTTCATAATCAAAAATGAAATGGATTATTATTCATTTTTGCGTATTTTCAATTAGTTGAACATTTTAATTTTATTGTTATAATATTCAATTACATATATTATTGGTATCGTCTTTATTATTTAAATTAATTATTTTAGGTTTAAACTTTTATGAATTTTTAACCTAAGTGACTATTATGTATAGGTTACTGTAACATTTTCTTTAATAATTATTATTTCAGTTACAAATTTAAGAACATATTTAATACTTCTTTAAGTTATTGAAAGCCGGTACAAAAGACATCTATTTCAAACACGTTTCATAATTATGATTTTTTTTATTAATTTATTATCACAAACATAAAGCTCTAATTTATTTAATTATTAATTTAACTTTTATAAATATCTTGGCAAACAAGCCCTTACGTACCTCTAAATATATAAAAGGAACCTAGACTATAAAATAATAAAAAAAAAACAAAAAAAAAAAAACCAAAAACATGTATATAAAACTACTGAAGGGGCAACTGTGGTAAAAAAGAAATATATATTAGAAGCCATAACGTTACTTAATAAGTTATAATATGCTGGACGAAGATCTAATGACTAACTAATACTTAAGTATTTTATTGTAATCATAGTTAATAATGACAAGTCATTCGGTGATGATGAATATGCGGTCAAATAAAATGTTCGATATAGATTTTAAGCGAAAAAGGGCTACATCAGGCATAATATTTAGTTATTGAGACCTTTCAATAAAGGCATAGATACTATTTTAGTAATAAGGTAGATAAGGAAAAGCTACAGTTGTTACATTTATGTAAGTTGAATATGTATTTTTTGCTTTGCATAATCTTACAATATCCTACATAATAAAGATAATCCCAATACTTAGGCAATCCCTCAGGCAGCCAGTTCTGCAAAAATAAAATTTATAAAATTCTTACAGGAATATTAAGAAATTTACAATCTAAAAAGCGAAAAGACAGACAAAACCACAAATACGAATTTAGTTAAGAATATAAAATTCAAATTTTATATTCTTAACTAAAAAAAATACGGTCAATATAGATGTTTGGCCAAAGAAAATATTCTGCACTGACCCCAAATAAATTCGGATAAAAGCCGGAGGATGATGTCATGATTCACCTCTATGCAGTTATGCACCACCAAATAACGGGCAGCTGCAAAATTATATCAATACGGATACAGATCCATCATATCTTCAAGTAGTAGTAGAGCTCCTTGTGAAGGGCTCGCCCGGGGAAGTACTACCACCATACCTATTTCTGCCGCCAAGCAGCATCTGCTGTGTTCCGGTTTGAAGGGTATGGGTGCCGGTGTGCAATTACAGGCACAAGAGACAGATCATCTTTGTCTCAAAGAGGTCAACGGATCTGCAATGCCTCTGGTATTGCATTTACTGGATATCCATAGGACGCTGTGAACACTTTCCATCAGGTGGACACACGGCTTCCTTGCAACTAAATAGCGTAAAGAAGATTTACGCGAGTGCACTTACTGCCACATAAGAACCTTACTATCAGGCAGTTTTTTGAAAGTACAAACACCATAGACGTCACAGAGCCCAACAACATCTGGTGAACAACTTGTGACCCCGAGCTTGAACATGATTGCATCCTTCTTGCAACAGTTTCACTACCAGATTTTTAACAGCGAGTCATTCAGCCACATTATGCTCTGCCCCTCATCAGTGACTTAACTCAATATAATACACTGCAACCGATCAGCAGGAAGACATCTTCCCCCTGGTCGTGCATCAACAAGCTACTACGCAGATCTTCACCACTCCGCTTCTTCTGTAGAATATGCAGTATTACTTCCACTCACTGAGGAATTAGCGCAGACCATACCAACCCGCTAAAAAACACCAATGACGTCACTGGCTAAATAAAATCGCGGCATTCTCAGTTACCTAACAACATCTGGCAAACACACGTCTGGACTAAGGATCCATCCTTTCTAATTGAGGAAATTCACATCTAGTGCCTCCATCTGCAAACACAACACAACACAATGTCGAAACCGCATTACCCAAAGTCAGCTTATAACAGCTCCTCTCGTTTGGAGAAATATTACTCCATATCTTGGGTTAGACATTCAAGATGATAACAATCTGTCACTTGTCTTGCCAAGCAGCATCTTCTCGCCAGTCTTAGCAAGCAGCCATTTTCTCGATTGGACTCAAATTTAGTCCGACCAGAATGTAGCCGCCTTGATAGCTGTGCGTTTGCGGGTGCAGGAAAGGACCCTCTTCGAGCGGCATTAAATATATCGTATTGCGATTCCAAAAGCCTGGCGCACCATGGACAGCTATCATGTGGTAACGTGGGATCTAGCTGACTAATTCTTTCACCACGATGACTCAAACCCAAACGGCATCGTGTTACCCAGACTGGGTCAAGAGCTGCTTTTGGTTAGATTTGAAGCCGAACTCTTTTATTCCAATAGGGAAGCGAGACAGATTTGTTGATCAAGCTGACTTGTAAAAGCAACTGATCATAGTGGCACTAAAGAGTAGTAGAGCTCATTGTGAAGAGCTTGAACGGGGAAGTACTACCACCATATCTATTTCTGCCGCGTAACAGTTTTACTGTGCTCCGGTTTGTGAAGGGTATGGTTGCCAGTGCTGAATTACAGGCACAAGAGATATGTCAGCTTTGTCTCAATTTAAAAATCACGAAACATTCGCAACACACATATATTTGGATTGCGAATGCTGACGCGATTTTTAAATAGATGTTTGACGGAAGTCATTTGAGACGTATAGTATTTGGGAAGATCCTTCTCTAAACTTGGAAGGCATCACCATCACACTGACGCTCTCGTAGGCTACTTCTGTTGGGCCATGCATTTAATTTATAGCAGAGCAGGAGGTCTTGGTCGTTGTAGGTACGAGAGGGATGACGACCGCCAATTGTGTGCCACTATCATAATCATCTTGAATGCGATGCGAGTTACGGGCCAGCAGAAGGGAAAATGTGCATAAGAACCATCGCCAAATCACTAAAACACCGCCTTTGCCTTGCTTAATACTGAGAATGATTCCTCAGCAGTACATCCTAAACAGAAAGAAGTACCTAACACCAATCTTTCTACAATGACTCCATTTAAACATCAAATGTGAATAATGTAAATCTTATAACTGTAGTATCAGGATGCTGCAATTACAAGATGTGCAAGCTGTGCATAAAGTAATATACTAACAAACTGTTTCATAAGCTCGTGTAAAATAGTATTCTGAAAAGATTCAGTAACAACCACTCAAAACAACAACAACGCCAACACCCTGAAAGATATTACTACTAAAAATATTCTTCAGGAATTGGTTTTTCATTGAGGATATAAACAAAAAAGTCAAACAACCGTAGCGTAGAGTCTATAATCACTATTGTCACAGTATTTCATCTGGCACCTCTAACGAGTAGCTATGTTAGCATAACTATATGTATTTACTTGATTAATCTTCTATTTGTACTCCCTGAACCAATAACACCTACGGATCAAAGCCAATCTTCTGGTCAAGAGATCTAAGATTACTTCTAGGCAAGCGTGTTCTACCATATCATCGCTTACCACCAGATGATATAGCGGTCAAGCGCGAGCCTGTAAAGAAATGAAACACATTTTAAAAACATTTTCTTCATATTCTATCTCGTGGTGGACCAACGGGCGGGTGGGAGGTGGGTCACGTTACACGTCAAAATCTTTATCACGCCCAAACCACGAGATTAGACAATAATGCGATCTACCCTATCAGGAGTACACTACAATAGAAAATCATGGAAGTTAAACAGATAGACACGAATTGATGAGTTGAACTCATTCTATGAAAGATTACAGAGGTGTAAAGATACAGAGTACATTTTAACATCCAAGCGATAAGCTTTGGCGATTGAGCTTTCGCAACTTTTATGTCTGTAATCAGCAAAGAGTGGGCAGTATTTAATTTAAATGAATCCATTGCCAAAGATCAGCCAAAGATCACTCAATTCCCAGCCGGAGTCTATATTTCCTGATACCTACAACCGGGGGGTCTTTAAGTCAAGAGAGAATAGATTACTTCTAGGCAAGCGTGCTTCACTGTCAACCAAATAATCACTTACCATCAAGTGTGATAGTGGTCAAACGCGAGCCTATTAACAACAATAAAATAATGAAATACTGTGACAATTATCAGCAACAATAAAAATATAGAGTTGCCCCAATTTATATCAAAACGTAAAAAAACAAATTTCTCAACTAAATCCGAAATTCAAATTATAAAAAAAAACAAAGCTTCACATTATACAAACACAAAATAGAAAGCGTTGATTATACAGATTACATAAATGTAACACACGAGGTATATGTAATGAACATAAAAACAAACGAAATGATCCAAAAGATAGATAAGAAAAACGAGGCGAATAAGTTGTTGTAAATATGTCGCCGGAACCTTACGCGAAAAGTTGAAGTACATAAGTAGGATAAAATAAATAAGTTTACGTGATAGAAGTTTGGAGGATGCTAACTATTAACTGTGAATTAGTATTTAATCATAAAGCTGTAAATACTCATACCTGTAACTTGTAGAAAAATATGCAAGTAACTTGTATGACACTATGCCATAACAACATCTGATTGATAAAAATGCTCTATCGATCATCATCCACATCCCAACTTCGCCCATTGCTGAATATGCCTCTCTTTTCTTGTATCCATCCCCACGCTTTAGAACCACCCTTATTCAGGTTCTACTCGCGATGGCAGCAATGTCGTCTTCCTCTCTATCCTGTATCTGTCTCTTAACTGTTTTTGTTTAAATCCTTTATAATTTTCTGATTAATTTCCTTGCGGGATTCAAGACAGTTAAATTCATTCTGCAGCACGTCGTGCTTCATTGCCTCGGCGCTTTTAAGGTGGTCGCCACTGTTCATTCTGGCTTCCAGGAGTTGCAAGTGTTTGGGAATGGTGCGGTGGGATTGTCTTCTCTTCTTGGACTTTTTCTTCCAATTCTTCGGTCACTGCTTTATCTTCTTATCTCCATTAGGCTTTTTATCATCACACCTTGACCAGCCCCTCTCTAATTAGGTTTCAGCATTCCTTTTTCGACATCAAAGACCTTAGGATCTCGAGATTCTTGCATATGTATATATGCAAATTGCAGCTTATGTATTTGCGGCTTTAATCACATAAGAGGCATAAGTAGTAAGTACTTGCGCGCAATGTGCTTTAGTAAGAATGTACATAGTCTGCCCAATTGACGACGTGTTGGGATAATGCTTCAACCTGAACATATTAGCCTAGGTCTCAAAGACGTTATATTAGACTAAGATAGATTAAAACATGCCCAATCGGCAAATGAAGCAGTCAACCAAAGAAAATTATGATTTGCGAGGGTTGAACGAACGAAAGTATGTCTCTTATGATAACAGTCGAAATTTTCGGCTTGTATTAAGAATTAGTCTTTTTTTCACCAATTTTGCCCCATAAATACCTGATATTCGATCAAAGTAACAACATGAGTTTTTAACAATACCGTTTATGTTTATATGCGTTGTAAATATAACAAAAAAAATCGTATCAACAACACCAAAACAGTTAAAAGTTCGTATCAATGTTCAATACGTTTAGTTCATCCAATGGGTGCCAATTTGCGACCCAATGGGCGTTGATTGCCACGATTTTGCCTGACCGCTGGTCAAACAATTGATTGCACGTCTATAATTATGGTCTGCAATACGACAATTGACCCATCAGTCACTTGATTACAAACACTTGGTTGATGTGCAATTATTGTAGTGTGTTAGGTATTATTTAGGAATTATATTTTGAGGATCGAGGGACAAGAGTATTGCAATAATGTTAGTATGAAGTGGATGTACTTACTTGAATGAATTGAAATTGATTCTTGTGCTTTCTTGTCTTATTAAGTAGTCAGGGGCAGAGCACTCTCTAGAAGGAAACTAGGGATTTATAGCTCGCCCTGATTCCTGCTAGACATTGATCTTCTTTTATTTAAAGTTCATATCTCTTCCCTGTTCTATTCATTCTGATTTTTGTGTGATTCGTCATGATGGAAAAATCATTTGTTCATGGAAGGTACTGAGATCATGTTTGTTTCTTATTCCATCGGAACTTTTATAAAGAACAAAACGAAGAACTCAGGTTATCAAATACAATCCGCAAACATTGCAGGCCTGCTTCTAAAATACTTGTCCTGAAATCTTATAAAATAGCTGCGACACCAATCTTTGTATGAAGACATCTTTCCACTAACAGAAGAATTATTCTAGTACATTCTTTTTCCAGTTGGATCTTAAAAGGACTATTCCTTCTAAATAGAAATTTCAAAGAATACACCATTGTAATGACAATGTTTACTACACTTTTAATTGTGCCGAGTTCTTCACGAAAATACACACGGCGTCACAAAAAACGCAACTTTATCTTCTAGAAACTTTATCTTCAATTCTACCAACAACCAGGCATTTCAAAACTGCGACAAAAACTCAGTTTAAAAAGGAAAATCAGCAAAGGGTCCATTTGCCGATTTCGATACGAATAGGTAGGACAGTTCAAGTATTTTGATCTCGTTTCCATCACATACAAAATCTTAGTACCTTCTATGTTTTTTATTACCGTAATTGGGTGAGTAAGTATGAAAGGAATTCTTGTGAATGATTTTCGTTTTCCCATTTAAAAAATAATCTTATCTTATTGGCAATATTTTCACAAATTATCAACGAAAATTATAAATTCTTCATGAGAAAAAGAAATTGCGCAATAGTTGGTATGTGTTTCAACAAATAACAATATAGTATTAAAATCTTTTCAAATATTCACGCATTTTCGCGGTTCTAAAAAAAAAACCTCATAAAATCTTTGTATCGAAAGTGTTAAGCGTTTGTGAATACATATTTAAAATTGCGTAGTTATAAAAAATGGCTTTTACGCTTTATAATTACGTCCTGTAACTATTTTATTTGTGTAACCTAATTCGTTATGTACCTATTTAATAATCCCTAATCATAATTTAAAGGTTTCGCAAAAACGAAAGGTGTTATGAGAGGGTGCCAAAGGCATGAAGTAATTACGTTGTTGTTATTTATTTAATTTGTTCTTTATCTATGTGTTTAAACAGTATATAACGTGTGTCCGTTGTACGTTCGTTAAATAATTTAAAGAAAAATTAAAATAAGAGCTGTACTTTTTGTAAAGGATATCTTTCATCCCTCGTTGTTATACGATTCGTTTTGTGGTAAGTGTAGTGCTTGTAATGGGATGATCCGACGACATTAATATTGTATTAGTTATTAAACTTGAAATGTATCCTAGATATGTATAGAGATATTAAGAGTAAAGCAGCAGCTGTGAGCCATGTGTCATAATTAAATTATACATAGTTTGAAAAGCCTTGTTAGTGAGCTCGTAATTATCATAAATATCAAAAAAAATACTTTAGTCAGAAGCAAAAATACTTGTTTGATTGAAATAAGAAACTATTATTTCAATCCAATAAGTATATCTACTACATAACATTTTCTAGTCGGTCTTCTTGTCATGCTTTAACTATTATGCTAACAGATCAATTTGCCTTCATTAGGGTTATAATAAAACAATAATGTATTCAACTGTGGATTTTATCATCAATACTGATACCTATATTATAATTTACTTATAACCATTGGCCGATAATATTGTAATAAGTTGTACATTTTCGACAGTCACGAACGCAACATGCAATTTAATAGTGTAGTAAGTAATTAACCTTTTACTAGTCGTAATTTACATTATATGCTCGAAATCTATCGTACATAATGAATATATATCTTAAAAGGATATAATAATAGAACTAGCATTGACACATAAAACCATCGATGACAATATCATGCAAGTCTTCGCTTACCATCCATAGGTGAGATAGTGGTCTAATACGAATCAATTTTATTTAAAAAAACAACAATTTTGTGTGCAAACGACATTGAATTTAAAAAAAAAACAAGTACTTTGACATATTTTTACAAATGAAACCAAAAAGCTCAAAATAACCTGGCAAGCCAATGAATTTGTACAACTCAGTGAATAAGATACAACCAACCGAAAAAATTCAAGAAAATAGAGCAACTATAAAAAAAACGCGATCCTATCGACAGTAAAAAAAAACTAAATTAAAAGAGGTCAATAAAGCACACACCAAGTCAGTCACACATGTATTGTAACGCTGTCAAACAAGATTATCAACTCAGTTATTGAAACGGGTCAACTGAGTAACAGAAACGTATATCAGCTTGAGCATATCAATCCAACCCGGTCAGTTACCAGTCAACCAACTCAGTTAGAAGTCAACCAACTCAGTCAGTAGTCAACCAAACAACAACACAACATAAACAACATTATAGATCAACTCCGTGTTCCGCGTAATAATACACAAGTATACTAATGACATGTTTTAAAGACACGAGTGGGTCAACTTGTTGTTTAAGTTGACCAGCTTTTGTTTCATAATCGAATCGTATTTCTGACCTCATCGACCAAATCATTCAACTGCGGCGGATCAACTGAAACAAACTATTAACAAAACTGAGCGCGCAAGTCTAATTTGTATATCAACTTATTACACCACAATCTGAAACTGTGAATATATTCAACGAGTGCATCAATGTATCAGGATTCAAAACTGAATTGTCATCAACGGAATAACACAGTCCTGATTCACCAAAAACTTGACCCACTAGGTTTTCTAAAACCAGAAACATTTCAAACCAAGTTGTTAACGAACTAAGATTTGCAAAGAAAAATAAAGTTTTATAAAAATGCTATCTTAGACACGGAAAAGTCATGCAACACGGGGTTGACTGGTCTGTGTCTTTGTCTGTCATCATAGATTTATATGTACCTATAATGCACCACCGACACATACCAACAACTAATCAGAAAGACCGGGATGTTCATATAAAAACTCACGCATGACATAATTAATTAATTATTCAAAAAACTTGAAAAAAAAAGAAAACAAAGACAAGTAAAGCATATATGGTGTGGAATGGATCAACTAGTTTTTGGTGGTGAATAAGTCGTAGACGGACACCGACGAAACCTGCGTCAACCGTATAATAATTTAAATAAACGACGGCATAAGAGCTGGATACATCTATGGTAGCACATAAAAGAACCAGAGGTGACAGAGGTAGAGACTGTGGACAACGGTGAAGGAAATAGGGCCGGGACGGGCAAGTGTAATAATGTCAAGGAATTCTCCATATTCTTAGAACATCAATTGTTCATAACCAAGTAACCAGCAAAAAAAGGAACAGACGATGAAAATGACGATGGCATAATGTGCCTGAAATTAAGATATCAGCAGCATTTCATCAATGATGGTTGGGATATTGGAATGCAGAAATAAAACCAGGCTTTCAAATATATAGCCCATCGGGCTTGACACTAGCAACATGACATATTCCTATAATCATCTATCAACTTTGTACGATACGTTTTGAGCTACATATTCATAAGTTGTAAATTATTAACAGAACGGAGTCAACCAAAGAGCCCTATTGAAACCTCTATATGAACATAAAAATTAGATTAAACTTTATCTTTAATAAGCGAAAAAATAACCATGCAACCAGAAGGCATTTACTGCGTAAAACGTAGTTTTTAATTTAACTTTTAGCATAAATATAATATATATGTATGTATTTATTATAATTATTTGAAATATTTAGGAATCATGTAAATATGATGAACTCTATGACGCGATGATCTCACAGCAAATAAAGTAGATGTATATATATACAATAAAATTAATATAGAATTATGTTAAGCAATTTCATAAAGTCAATGAAAGTTAGTATCATGATATAATAAATCTAGTCACGATCTCAGAAATTGAGAAGCATAAAATGTGATCTTAGAACAACTGTCTTATAAGAATTAAGAAAACAAAAGCATCCCCAAATAAGAAACAACAGAATATAGTAATTATAATGATACTTAATTTGAACACGTAATAGTAAAAATCTATCCCTTGATTTGCAAACTTTTTAACACTCATATATTAATAAGCTAGAAAACTAGTGAAGGAATTGGAAAGCAGAAAAGAAATAATGTCATAACTGAGGTTGTAACAGAACATTAAAATTTTATTGGTGTCTTTTTAACAAGCGATGCACGGTAATTAATGATTTGTTAGAAAAAGTGACAGAAGAGATAAAATAATTGTAACCTAAACCGTATGAAATTATATGAGCAATATTGTATAAATATGTTGAAGCATCTGTGTAGATACATTCTCATCTATCAATTAAAAATGTATTAACAACAAAATACTTTGTATATGTATCAAAAGGGTAAGTGGGTGGGATGGTGGGTACTTACTCATTTTTTACATAAATAAAGCAAGCTTGTCAAGCAGTATATTTAGACAAATCTTCAGTAACGTCCTACCCAATATAAGTTGACACTTTCAATTAGTCCTAAAGATACCAAATGCTGTTTAAAAAAAACAGTATTTTATATCTACTATCAGGTGCAAGTTTGCCCAACTATCGGGGCTTATAGCCGTGATGTTTCTATATCCACCTAGTTTTCGTACACCGTTCAAGATAGCATATTTAACATAGCATGACACACTTATTGGTTATGGCGTTTCCGAAGATCTTCATTTAATCTTAAAATGTATGTGGTTCCTTCATTGGTGGTTGCTTCATTCTATCATGCTGCTTCTATAACTTGATGTTCAATGTGTATCGACATATTTGAGCTGGTCTTCCGCAGCTTTGTTAAGAGCGGTTAGCTTTCGATGTTGCTTCAATAATTTTCTTGAATATATCTTGCTCAGAACAACTACCAAGGCTGCATATTTGTGACAAGTTCTTGAACTTTTAACTACAAATTTGAAGGAATTGCATTTACTATAAATTACCTTTACATTATTGGTAGGCATTCGGACCTTCAGAAAAAAAAATGGTTTCCTGGCTTGCCTTAACCGGCCGGCTGGGTCGCGTAAATCCTCCAGGACATTAACTGTGCCTACTGTACCTTGCCCAACTTAACACTGATTGTCTGCAGTAAGCTTCATACGCCCTTCTTTACTAGACTTGATATCAAATGATATTAAGCCTTTTTTGATCCAACAAAGAGTGCACGCAATGATTCTCATAATCCATGACATTAATAACTCTCTAAAAAGTAAAGAATAAAAAATGCTCCTGGTTTCGCAATACTCCTTTCGCGTAGTCCATGACGTAATAACAGAGGTCTATAAAATAATCAAAGAAAAAAAGAAAAAAGTTTTATTGACCCAAAAGCTGACATGGTGTGTAAATGCCCGTGTGGTATCCGGCAAAGAATAATACCACACCTCGAAACCCACTGCGTGTCGTAAAAGGCGACTAAGGGATCACAGTACTCAGAGCATAACATCATCTTCCTGAACACTAATGACAATGACTAGGCGTTCGGCCCTTTCAAGAAATAGAAAAGATGGTTTTCCAGCTTGGTTTAACTAGCCGGCTGATTCAAGTAATGATTTCCAGGTCACCTACACGTCTTCAAACAGTGCCCTACCCAACATGACATTACTTATCTGCGTTGAGCTTCATTCGCCAGTCTTTAGTAGATTTGACTACAAATGATATTACCTCTTTTCTTGGTCCCTCAAAATGTGCACTCATTGCTGCTTTCGCATAATCTATGAAACAGTAACAGAGCCCCATAAAATCAGCAAAGAAAGAACTGTCACAGAATCTGACGTTCATTTGGAGGTAGATATCGCTAAATTTCCATGCCGTGCCGTGGAAATGACCGTGTGGTATTCGGCAAAGAATAATACCACCCCTATCAGCCCACTGGGTGTCGTAAAAGGCGACTAAGGGATTATGAAATTGAAGATGACATTATCAATCGACGCTAATTACCACGTGCTATAATCATCAATCTTCGCAAGTGTTGCGTGGTGTTATGCTGTGTTGTGACACCTACATCTGCCTAGCCTTTTCCGTTGTCTGACACTCAAACCAAATGCAACCGAATAACAAAATTTTACATGGTTTGCCGTGAGGCCTATGGCTTTTGCTTAGGATTGATTGTATAGGCTGTTGAGTATTTAAAGCTACGGGATAACTTCCTAATAATATACTCGGGCTCTTACTTACTGATATCTGGGACAAAAATCATTAATGGGACTTTTGCTCTCATTCAGATCTTTAAGAGTACAAATCGCTCATAGTAACTTAATTATTCATTGTTCTAGACATCCGTTTGTAACTGACTGACTTGAACATTCAAGTGTATAAAGAAACAAGCCCATGCCCATTGATTTGGTTACCAAGCAATAAAACAGCCTAATGGAAAAAAGGTTAGTATTTCTAAGCAAGTGACCGAAATACGTTTCTTATAAAAGAAAAGAACCAACTAAAAAGTAGTCTGAACATCTCATGAAATAAGTTCAAGATGGTGACCATGGTCCTAGCGTTCAGAAAATAGGCCAAATTAAAAAAAAAATACCATGAAAAGAACAGGTACCGTACAGGAAATACGAAACTATTGATCCAAAACAGTTAGCAACAAGCAGCAAGCAGCAATAGCTGTCCCTTCGATAAATATATTCAAATGATAGCTTGGCACGCGACGATGGGAAGAGACAAGATGGGATGACGTTATACCGTGAAAGTTGGGAAGGCCTTTGGTGTGGGGTGCAACATGTGTCGATCCCCTTGCGCTATCCCATCTTCTTAGCATGGCGGGCTGTGCTGGTGCAGAAAACCTCAAACGGCGTAAATATAACAACCTTTTAGGAAGTTATATGTTTGAGCAGTTTGGGGTTGAAACTTTAAGTCCATTGGCTCCACCCCATGGACCTAATGTCAAACGGCCCCAGTGGCAAGTGTTCATTAGCAAAAAACTCGTTGATTCTTCACGTGACTTCGGCCGGAGAATCAGCATTGCCATTCAACGCGGCAATGCTGCCAGAGTTGAAAGAAAGAGAGCTATAAACTGTTGGACACTTGGTTGTCATCTGAGGCAGTGATATTCAAACATGGGAGGATGGAAACGAATGAAAGGATAAGGTTGGAATAGTTTGGTAATTGGCAAAGAAGATGGTCGCTGATGTTAAATAAACATAGCCAAAGTGGAAGTGGAGTATGTCTACCATGTGCTATACCATATTCGCAGCAGATATTGCCACCACCACCAGATCTAACTAAACCATGTAAAACTTATAACCTAGCGTTCAAAGTCAAAGTCAAAACGTAGCGCGTAGGGTCTGTGCCGGAGTTCCGTTCCGTATGGTGCCGGACGTAAAGAATTTCACAATCCCATATGTTCCCGTGGGTGTCGTAAGAGACGACTAAGGGGCATACCAGAGAATGGGCAGCAGCGTTCTCTGTACACTTTAATAACAAACTGCGATCGCTAACCCGCCTGCCAATGGTGGCGTTTACGGCACCCTCTTCCCCTCCAAACCGAAATGAATAGTGCAACGAAAAAATGGCACGTAGTACCCGGCAGCCTGCCTACCCTCGACTACGGTAGCGGTTGAGGTTACGGTGTGGCAAGGGGTGCAATCCTCGGACGGGCGTAGTCTACCTAAATAGCCCAACCTACAACTAGCCCTCACGCGAACACACCGGACTGTCGAGAAGATCACCGAACTCGAGGAAGAACTGAGCACGCTACGGTGGATTATCATAGGGTTATCTGAAGTCTGAAGAGAAGGGTGGACTCGATAATCCGGCAGAGGGTTACCGGCAGTCCCAGGGTGGTGTTGGGTTTATTGTCCATAAATCCTTCGTGAACAACGTAGTGAAGATCGAAACTGTGTCAACCAGGGTGGCGTACCTTATAATACTCAGAATATCCTCAAGATGGTCGCTGAAGGTCATACAGGTATGCCTGACCTCGGCACACCCCGATGACGAAGTAGAGACCATGTATGAGAATATCTCTAGAGCCAAGCATGGTCTTAAAACTCAGGTCATCGTGGTCATGGGGGACTTCAATGCCAAACTGGGCCAAAAGACGATAATGAGCTGCGAGTGGGGTAATTTGGATTTGGACGTCGGAACCACCGGGGATCCATACTGGCCAATTTTATGAAGGAGGGCCTCTATAGGATGAACTCCTTCTTCAGAAAGCATGAGCACAAGATGTGGACCTGGTTAAGCCCCGATGGTGCAACAAAAAATGAGATAGACTTCACCATGTCAATAAAGAAGCACATATTCAATGATGTCTCTGTGATCAACGCGGTGAAAACCGGAAGTGATCACCACATGGTAATAGGTACATTGAACTTAAATATTAAGTTGGAAAGGTCTTGACTGTCCAGCACAGACCCAGATGCAAAACCACGAGAGCTTTCAGCTCGAACTCCAGAATCGTTTCGAGTGCCTAGGGAGCTACGTGGACGATTACAACGACGGTTTCGTGCAAACTGTCGGGTCTACGGTTTTCAAGACCGTCGTACAATTAGAAACCAAAAAACTCTCGAATCCTACTCTCAACCTCCTAAAGGGGAGGCGTGAAATGATCCTGCAGTCTTCAGACGACGCGACGCGTGTAAATATCTCAATAGACGGATCTCTAAGTCCTTTAAAAGCGACCTCCGCTGCTTTAATACCGAGCATATTAAAGAAGCGATAGAGCGGAATAAGAGCTCCAAGGTGTTTGCATGAGATCAGGCTATTGGGAGAGCCAGTTCACGAAACTGAAGACCAACAATGGCAGGATCGTATCCCTCAAACCGGAGCTTCTGAGAAAGATCGAGAGTTTCTATGAGCAGTTGTACACGTCAATCAGTAAACCCGTTGCCCGTTGTAAAGTCTAGCAAACGATCCAAGAGCTAGATTGACCCGACACTATACCGAAGATATCCCGGACGTCAGCCTGTACGAGATTAGGATGGCTCTGAAACAGCTTAAAAACAACAAGGCGCCGGGTGATGACGGAATCACGGCTGAACTCCTGAAGGCGGGTGGAAAACCGGTCCTCAAGGCCCTTCAGAAGCTGTTTGATTCCGTCATACTCGAGGGCAAAACGCCACAGGCATGGTGCAGGGGTGTGGTGGTACTCTTCTTCAAGAAGGGCGACAATGCCCAGCTGAAGAATTATAGGCCCATCTCACTTCTTAGCCATGTCTACAAGCTGTTTTCAAGAGTCATCATGAATCATCTCGCGTGCAGGTTTGACGATTTCCAGCCTCACAAACAAGCCGGAAAGCGAAAAGCTTGCTTTAGTACCGTAGACCACATACATACGCTGCGGCAGGTTATACAGAACACCGATGAGTATAACCTGCTTCTTTGCTTAGTGTTTGAGAACTACGAGAATGCCTTCGATTGTACTACAGTCTCTCCAACGTTGCCAAATCGATTACCGCTACATCGCGATGTGCTGAGTGAGGTCTTTGTACAAAAACGCCACTTTGTCAGTCCGACTTCAGTATTAATCCTCAGAACCTATCTTTCTGCAGCGAGGTGTGAGACAGGGAGACGTCATATCTCGAAACTGTTCACTGCTGCACTGGAAAATATCTTCAAGGTTCTGGACTGGAGAGGAGTAGGTACCAATGTCAATGGCGAGTACATCACCTTCGGTTTGCCGACGATTTGTTGGTCATGGCTAGGACTATGGATTACCGCAGTATAATGACCGATGATCTCAGTAGACCTTCCGAAAGTCATATTAAATGCCCATGTAACACCCACTCCTATCAAGATCGGAGAATACATTCGAAGTTATGGACGATTGTGTCTACCTGGGCCAAACGATCCAGTCAGGTAAATCTAACTTCGAGAAAGAGGTCAACCGTCGAATCCGACTCGGCTAAGTGGCATTCGGGAAGTTGCGCGGTATCTTCACGTCTAACTTACTGCAGTGTCTCAAGACGAAAGTCTGTGGATCAGTGTGTGTTGCCAGTGATTCCATATAGGACCGAAACTTGGTCACTCACAATGGGCCTCTTCAGAAGGCTTGAAGTCAATCAAAGGGCTATGATCGGTGTTTTGTTACATGATCGAATCAGATATGAAGACATCTGCAAGAAAACCAGGGATACCGACATAGCCCAAAGGATTGCCAAACTTAAGTGGCATTGGCTCGCAGAACGGATGGTTGTGGGACCGAAAAGTTCTGGAGTGGCAACCGCGTACCGGAAGACGCAGTGTTGGAAGGACTCTCTTTAGGTTGAGTGAAGATCTGGTCAAGGCTGTAGGACCGGTCCTAGTTAAGCGTTCGGCCTTAGTAGATAAAGAGAGACCAAAAGCTTGTTTACACTTCGACTGTCTTGTTATCTAATCCGCTTCTTAACCTGGCGTTATATTTCGTCGCAATTGTGCAATTGGTGCGAACAACCATATAAATGCCTTTATATGACGTAAGAAGGTTTTGTATAAATCTATTTTCTTATGTCTTGTATACTGAATGCTTCATCCTACTAGATAACATGGCGCTCGTTGTGTGATGATACTCTGGGCCAGGGATTACTTGCACATAAACACAAATCTATGAAACCAAATAAAGGTACTTTTGAATTGTCAAGCAAAAGTTGAAGCTTATAACACGCCCCTTAAAACCGAAATATCCGCTTCTCTAACTGTAGGCAAACTGACCATGATCAGGGAACCGTAATGTCATCAATACACGGATTGTAATATCTATCTTTATCAACTGGCATATGCTACACCTCAAAAACACTGATAACTTACCTAGAACCAACTAGCAGCCTTTTTTAACAAAAGGAATACGGTAAAAGACATCCCACCAATACGCACTAAACGTTCTGGGAATACTTTCTTTGTGCGTACAGCTAAGGAGTGGAATTCCCAGCCGGAGTCTTGCGTTTCCTGATAGCTACAACTTGAGGTATTAAAGTCAAGAGTGAATAGGTTACTTCTAGGCAAACATGCTTCACCGTTAACCACATCATCGCTTACCATCATCAGGTGAGATAGTAGTTAAACGCGATCCTATTAATAATAAAAATTTTTTTTGAGATTTCCTTCTGTAGAATGCCAAGCGGAATTTATGTTCTTGATCATGAACCCCTAATACCTCAAAAGCTTTTCAATCTGCTTGGCCTGTTCCCTTCTTTGGGGTCGGCTTCCAGTCTAACCGGATTCAGCTAAGTACTAGTGTTTTACATGGAGCGACTGCCTATCCGCACTATCGCGTTACCCAGTTACTGGGTTGTGGAGGTCAGATCAGAGGTATCGACCTTTTGGCTAGACTGGTGTCAGATCTAAGTCTTCTGACTACCCGTATCGACTGTCAATGATCTTCAAATGACAGCCGGGACCAGCGGCTTAACGTGCTTTCCGAGGCACGTAGGAAACTCGGTATGTTGAAATGGTCACCCATCCACGGACCGACCTCGTCAAGCGTTACTTAACCTTGATGATCGACCAGTGCGGCTGTTATTATTTAGCCACGAGCTCCTCAAAACCAAAAACATATACCTCATAAGCAGATAATAATGGAATAGGTACTTAGTCTTAAGCTACGATGCACAGGAAATAGACTCTTAGGTACTCAAAGTTATGGAATACCATCCTATCAATATAATCAGGTTCTTACGTACTGTTGTCTGGGATATAAATCATTTATTGGACTTTTGCTCTCACTCAGATCATCAGTGATTAATTTTTTTTACGGACTAAATGGTGCATCGTCTTGGACATCAGTTCATAATAGGCTGACTTGTACGTTAAAGTTCTTCAAGAAAATTTCTCATTAAAAAAAAAGACTGCCCGCAGATGGAGGTGAAATATCTTTAAAAAACTTTTCTCCATCCGTATCTTGGTAGCGTTTACAAATATTTAAACTAACATTCACAAACAGCACAAAATAGGGGATATATACCACTAAATCATCCCGTACCATCAGTTGAGATGGTGGTCTAACGCGAGTCTTAATAATTCACACACACATATCAAACACATGATAAAACATATCAAACATTTCGGAAAATATGGTAATTCAGGAAAAAGGATGGAAGGAATTGACATAGTTATATATTGAGGGTACAAGAAAAAACAACGTTCAAAAATTTGCACCACTAAAGTTTCTTCCAATCTTCTTCTCTACCTTAACACCACATAACACTACCACCCTTAACTTTCAGAAAAAGATAGAAGTGCTTGGTTTTAACTAAGGTATGTAAAAAACGGGTTAACTGAATGTAGGAAAATCAGTTTAGGGTTGTTTTTGTTGCTGGAGTTGTTCAATTGTGTTCAATTCAAAGTCTGGATGACGAATGACTCTCATTTGAACACTTGATCGGCCGTTTTATACTCTTCTTGGTTGGTTCAAATAAGCGGCTCTTGTAATACCTATTATAACAACAGTTTTTAACGGCTCGTGCTCTGAAGAATTGTGGTATTTATGAAATCTAACTGTTGTTAATTTAAAGGTCAGTAAAACATACTTTCAGCAGATAGCAATATTAACTGGGTTTCATGCATGCGTTTATGGTAGGACATGCTTGAATGCTATATTCGGAGACGTGCATTTTTTGTGACTTTGAGTGTACTTACATGACCATAACGGGAGTTCAGAAAGTTTTAGATATAAAACTGATTCTATCAGGACTGAGCTTAAAATACTTTAAAATAAAAATGGCTAAAATGAATGATTCTTAGCAAACCCTTTCATTTAATATCCATATCATGGGAGTGCATCCAAAATATCCGGTCCGCCATCTTTGGGATTCCACCATATTGGATTTAGAATGATGAGTATGCCAATTTTCAATTGTATCGGTCGGTGATATCTGTATTAAAATTCAGTTGCAAGATTGGATCCATACATACTAAGTAACAAACTAACCAATAAGTCACATTCAATAAAATCTTGTAAAAACTACAGAAGACAACAAAAAAAGGAAATCGAGTGTAATAATGATGATAAATGTGATTTATCAGTGAGTGATCAACAAAAACATCCATTCAAAAACTAAAAGTGCTGGTTATGGTACTCCCACACCGTCTGATAAAAATGTTTACACACATTTTCTAACAAAATATTTGTAAACATGTTTAAGCAGCGGTGTGGGAGCACTATTACTTGCCATCAAACGCTTTGTCAAACATGACAAGTCTAAAAAATGTGCAAACGAAAAGGAATCAAATTTCATATGAAGAGAATTTTCAGCCAGTGTTAATACCAGGGAAACGAAGAAAATAAGTTCAGACCCCATCGGTACAAATATCACTGACAGAGAAACTTGAAATCTTAATGCTATAACAGAATTACCACTAGGTGAGATACTGGTCAAAATCGAGGCTGAAATGCAGGTACAGGTTACTACAACTACAGGTGCAACTGTACCCAACACTTTGAGTAATACAGGCATGATTTTATGTATGTATTTAAAAATAATAAAGACAAATTTCAAGTATCTGGAAGGTCCCAACAAAGATCAATGCCATATAAAATTTTGCTCCTAGCGTTACTTCGGCCTGTTGCTAGGATTTTTTTTCAACGAAATCTTATTCAATATCCACCCTTACATCTTAATGATATATTAAGGAAATATATATTCAAGGAAGTTAAACATCTCAAATTATAAACAACATCAAATGCATTAGACGATGATGACGATGACAATGAGAATTCATGGCAATAATATCATAAACATCACAAACTGAATCTTAAATATATCACGCAAAATGTGGGTTTCCATGCAGCCTATGTACCTCTGCTGTTCCCTTTGGGGAAAACAGGTGGCATATTATGTTTATGTAATAATACTGTAGCGACATCTATGCGGCCACATACGAACTAATGCCCTGACGTCACACAAAATCCTGCATCGCGCAAGCAGAGTTTTCGGCGTGATTTGAATATATACAACAGTTCGACAACGACAGTCGAGTCAGAGGATCCTCCCTTTTCAACAGAGTTTAGCGGAACTTTACACCCTGTTCTGCATACCTCCAATACTACCAACCATTATTATAATATTAACAACTTATTGAAGATGTAATTAACTAGCTGACCGGGCTATCTTTGCACCACCACTGAATCAATAAATGTTGTATTAAGTTATAAGCTGAATTAAATTTGGTTTTTCATTAAGGTAACATTAATACTCAAAATTAATTTAGTTCAATTTATTTATTTTATTTGTTTGCGCCTGAATTGTCCCGCTGAAATTGAAGGCAGAAAGAAAAGCCTTTAAGGGAGGCCTTTAGGTCGGGTTACAGGGGACAAGTCGGGCTGAAAATAAATAAGTTGAATAAATGTACTAAAATCAAAATGAAAATTATTTTAATTATATTGAAATGAATGTAATTCGCGTAACAGCAAGGCATTTGCTTTATTGAAGTGATTTGAAAATAAATAAATTTAACAAATCAAAGATTATGTAAAACGGTCCAGCCGTTCATAAGTTAACTAACCCAACTTTGTTTTATATACCGGATTACAAATCAATGTGTATATGTTCGAAAACATGTAACTATCTAAGTACATAAACCCTGGTCAACGCAAATATTGTTAGGGACTCAGTTTTTGTACGTAAGCTCGCATTCAGATCTGTAAAGCTACTGGGTTATTTCCCGACTCCGCGACGCAAAGGAGGGTAATGTGTTTATCAGTCTATGTATGTGTGTATTGATATTACGATTGATCGACCTGAATATCAGTTGCTCATACCCGGTTTGAAATATGTAATAATAAAATAATAATACCAGCATGTTACAGTCCCATTTCTGGGCAAAAGGTTCTTCTCATACAAAGAAGGCATAATCATTAATCACCACACTTGCTCAATGTGATTTGACCATTTCAATCTTATATTAACTGCAAGTCTAGTGAGACTACAAACGCCTTTCAATAACAAAAAAAAACCAGCACCTTAATTGTGTACGTTCAAAGAGTAGCGCATGGTATATGCTCCTTGCATTAATTCCTTCATAATTATGTTCAAAAAACCGCCTACTCGACAACGTAAAATACGCAATGAATGCTTTTGAGTTATCATAATGAAAGGAGTGTGCTTCGTGATGTCAAAACAGATATACATAAAACGATTCAATTTCGCAATTAAGCGATATCAATATTATACAAAAATAGGATTTATATTTTGTGTTATTTCCCATCTGTGTCCTTTACTTTATATGTACAGACAACAACAGATCAGGTTCCTTCACTTGGACATTTGTATGCAACTTATTGCATTGTAATAAGGGTTCATTTCAAGAACAGAAACATCGTTATATCTCGTGAACCCTGCAAAATAAATAACAACTAATTATGAATATAACATGTTTTTTCTACACAATATAAACAACCAAATTCATCAAGATACAAGCATTTTTTCAAAGGGGCCCAAGTTCTCTTACAAAATGGGCATTCTCCTTTTGAATTTAACTAACTGCAAACTGCTAAATAAATAAATAGTCAAATAAAAGCCCTCTTCCTCTCGCCTAATTTTGCAGTGCCCGACAGGGTCCATAATGCTCTAAATTTGTAACCTACCATCTAAGTTCACATGTGGAAGCAATAAATGTATTGAGTATTGAAATGTAATTAAGGTGCTGGTTTCCTCACGATGTTTTGCTTCACCATTGTCAGCTATGTCCAAGATAAGCTTACAAGAGATCTGTGTAAACAAAAAAGTATTATTTTTTACTACGGTGTAACGCTTTGCAAACCCTGTAACATTGCATAAGCGCTGCTAATCTCGGCAAGTATGAAAGTTTAACATCTAGATGAAACTGTGTATTGTTGATAATCGTGCATCGCTTAAGTAATTGTAAGCTTCGTTTTAATAAACCAATATTATCTGTGTACTTGTGTTGTTTTATTTCCTTAACTTACCCTTAAGGGCCTACATACCCTTTAGTGCCGTAAAACGGTAACTTTCTAAAGCATACTCCATAGTAACGGCTAGGTTAAAAGGTTTGAAAAAAATAAAAAATTATTATGGATTCATGTACATAATTCTGAACATAAGGTTTTTTCGTGTAACTAATAGTTTTGCTTTAAAAAATTTATTAACAACACGCTATTTTTTCGCAACTTTTGGAAAATCCTCGAAAACGACTTGGATGTTTAAAAATATTTTTACACAGACAAATTTATGGCTGGTATTTCTTCATAACATAAGTTAGCAAGAAATTCCAGCCATAAGTCATTGCTATGTTAAGCATAAGTAAATCAAATAATACTTTGCAAACAAAACTGTTCAAAAGGAGGTTCAATATTGATATTTTGGCATCGAGCGGGCGCACGGCCAGGGCGTATTTAGCGCCTTAAACATATATCATAAACCAATCTATAACACAGTGCTAGTGTGGAGCCCCTTCACAGGATATGAGCCACCGGCTTTTAGGCCCTTCATGCCCCACCACCAGCCCCTTTTAGAATTTGAAAGTGGCGAATGACAAAGCTGTCTAAGTAACTACATACTGGTCGAAATCAGAATAGTTGAGACTATATTTGAGTTAATCGACACGATAGAAGATTCTTTAGCCGATTTGCGGTCGCAGATATCCGACTTTTCCTGAGTAAAAAGTCATATTTCGAGTTTTAGCTCTCGCCAACTATTTTTATTTCCTCCTCCAATATTGGACCAATTTAAAATATATTCCATTAACTGATTAATAAAGATAGAACATTATCTTTAGAACACTAGAACCCTCAAAAGATGCTCAAAATTGCGCTATCAACGAAGGCCTGGTGTACAAATTTGACAACTATAAATGAAAAAACGAAAACATAGGGGCACAGAATGTAACTTGTGTGGTCTAGGGTCTTGGATTTGTCATATTTACATTTCGATAGCCTTTGGCATTACATACATTTTTTACTTTTTCCAATTATTATGGCGGCGCTATTATTGATAGAATGTCAGTTGTCTAGACCCTCTGTTGTATTAAGGGTATCTCATCTAGGTTTGTTGTCATGTCACTGGTGCTGAACACTCTGATATTTCCGATGGAAGGCACTAATATCCATCGTTAATAGTGAACAGTCTGACGTCGACGGTGGAGGAAAGTCTGACGTTGACGGTGGAGGCAAGTCTGACGTCGACGGTGGAGAAAAGTCTGACGTTGACGGTGGAGGAAATTCTGACGTCGGCACTTCTCAGTTACAAGATAAAGTACTCATTACTCTTTGGTCATGTGGTCGCAACCGCTACTGTTTAGCTTGAGGTCTTGGAATCGATTCCAGGGTCGGGCAAAATGTTATTGGGTTTTTCATCTAGAATTACTCAGTAGCATTCCACAGTTTGTATGTATGCCCGTTTGATGGCAAAAAATTCGCCTCCTCTTACATAAGACTTAAAAGCATAATTGGCGTTTATTTCTCTATACTATATTTACAATTATAAAGAGGAAAGATTTGTATGTAACGAATAAACTTAAAAAATACTGGATCGATTTCAAAAATTATTTCACCGTTGGGATACTACACTCGCCTCGGGTGACATAGGCTACTTTTTATCCCTGTATTCCTACGGGAACGGGAACTACGCTGGTGAAACCGCGAAGCGTCCGGTAGTATCTAATATAGATGCACATATCTGCCTAACCTTTCGGAGAACGCTGTCGTAATGTTATGTTGTAGCGCCATCTATGCCACCACATGAGAACTAATGAACTGACGTCACACAAAAGTCTGCAATAGATACTTACAGATAATAGTCACAACAGATCTTTGTGTCTCTGAAGTTGGCTCTGCCAACCATTGCGCAAGAAACAGTTTGTCATCGAGTATACTACATAGAGTACGTAAGATAGGACGATACGACAAACGTAACTAAGTGAAAGAGACAGTTGTACAATGCTGTCTTCACCTTCAACATTGACACAAAAATAGCTACTGCGCAGGGTCTTGCAGCCAACTTCAGAGACACAAAGATCCGTTTTGAGTATTATACTCAAGGTGCAAGGTTCACAACTCTAAAGTAACCACAACAGCCTATTTATAATAGATTTTTTGAGGACACCAGAATTGGGAAAAAACAAAAACAAAACATTCAAATGAACTATTGTTTATTTCTGAAATATTGGACGTAACATGAATATGACAATTTGAAACGTCGCCTTGATCTTCGTATTATGTTCTAAATAATAAAAATAAGTCGACGTTGTAACAGATATGAATTTACAGCCGTATATAAAACAATCAAAACATGGCAATAACATGACATATTTCTGCAATTATACTCTCTACATACATGTAATAAGTTCGGTAATTGCCCGAAGTATTTCGATAAATAACCGCAATTGTTGCATGTACTCTATCAAATGGAAAAACCAGTTTGTTTTTAATTACTCAAGATGTGGAATCAGTCAATCAGTTGGAGTCTCATGATTACATTGTGAAGGACATAAGAAAATTGTGAGGACACATTATTATTGAGACTTAGTAACAGTATACACAGATAATTATTAATTCAGTCTGGAGGAAAATATGTAGGTACTAACATGAAGAGAAATAAGTAGGTACTCAAAAGTCTTTGAAAATAATTTTAGTATGTGCCGTATACTGTATTAAATATTAATATGCAGCTGAATACAAACCAAAATATTGCTATAAGGAATAACATTCCGAACTGTTATGAACAAAGAACTGATTTTAAATTATCTTAATCAAAACACCTCTCATCATTCTGATATTTTAATTGATTAGGTTACCTTTCCAATACTCAATTCGTCAGTATAAATACATGAAAATGTATAAATAATTTGTCTTCTTAATAAATCGTGAGTTCACGGCATTGTAACTAAATAAGTAATCATGGTACCGTATTGACACTATTGCTTAATTGCTGACACCTTTATATTAATTGCATATACGACCAGAAAACCAATTAGACATAAATCCATTTACTAATATAATGCTCAACTACGCTTTCAAACAAAACGTATAGAACAACAAAATGCAATGGCAAGAATTTCTACAAGCCTATAGTATTAACTTCTACTTCCAACTATACCTACATAACTACTGTTAGAGTGGTTACCCACTGCATCTGATTCCGAGAAATTTCGGTTCCGAAGTAGCCATAGTATTTTTGACGTATTCCCGACATTAGGCACCCGTTTTAACGGCACCTGAGGTATTCCACATTCGGCACCAATCAATATTTTTCGCAGGTGCCGTAGGTGGAATGATTTAGTATTTAAATTTTTATTTCACATTTGGCACCTACGGATCAGTAGCTTCTAGTGTTGGGACGCAATTAAAATCAATTGAGAGTTTAATAACATGATAAAATATATAACTTCCTCTTTTGTTTTTTTAGTAAGATGTTGAACATTATAAGCATTTCTACCCAAACTACCAGGAGGCCAGAATCATAAAGAACTATTTGCGGGCCTAGATTTATAAGCAGTAGAGCCTATCGGAGGTCCGAATCAAAAATCTACCGATGCTCTTTATACATCTCATTATTCTAGCTTCGGTTATACTTCCTCATGATTATAATCTCTTGGTACTTAAGTTAGTCTTTACCAGTAATGATTCCAGCCCCGCAAATCCTAAGGCTTTTTTATGATCCTGGCCTTCTGGTAGTTTGGTTATAAATGCTTATAATGTTCAACATCTAACTAAAAAAACAAAAGAGGATATTATATTTTTTTATCATTATGAAACTCTCTATTGATCTAAATCGCGCCCAACACTAGTAGCTACTGATCCGTAGGTGCCAAATGAGGAATAAAATTTTAAATAATAAATCATTCCACTTACGGCACCTGCGAAAAATATTGATAGGTGCCGAATGTGGAATAGCTCAGGTTCCTTTGACGCACATGCTGTTAAAACGGGTGTTCTATGTGGAATACGTCAGTATTTCTTGTATGGAAGTTTACGCACTACATCCAAACTCTATCCGTCATAATTCAGTTTTTTTTTAATTCGGATCGAACTCGGAACTCAAATCACTGACTCGGATCGAGTGTAGTGCGTAACCCCCCTTTTTGTTTCCTTCATCGACTTCTCTAGACTTCTACAATAAGTACGTGAAATGTTGAACTTTATAGTTCAGCTAATTTAGACCTCTATACAACATGTTACAAAATCTAAGATAGTAAGTAAGTACTCATAATAACTTGCACAGTACGTGGGTACACAGTCCCCTATGTCAGATCATGCAAATGGATATATTATGTTAACAGATATACATATAAAACAAATGCATTATAATTCTTGAGAGCAAACAGAGATCATAATTTTGTTTCGAATTATCATAAAACCTAACGTTACTTTATACTGCATTGAAATATATTTAAATACATATCGTATAACACTACCTACTCATATTTATTGAGAGATAACAAGATGATTCTACGATCATCAAAATCACCAACTTAGTTATAAGCGTATTCTGTTTAAGCTAAAATATCTTTATTACGATACAAAATAAATAAATAGGTACACCTCGCGTGGATTAAGTCGCTAATTCTAAATCTCGTTTAAATTTCATGACTCACCGTGAAACACAATTAACTAAAAACTAGTATCACACATTATTCTGCTGACGTTAATAACACAACTTTACTCTCAGAATAATCACTTTTCGATAAACGGACATAATTCACAAGTTTTGTACCAAAACAAATCCTTAATCGATTTGAAGGCCACCGCTACACCGCTATTCTATTCTAACACACTAGCTAATTAGTTTCGCTACGAACAATTAAAGCTTTTGCTCGACGACTTGCAGTCGAAGCCGCTCTATTACAATGTAACTCTAAATAGGCATCTAATCTATGCATTACGTCATCCGCATTGACGTATGAGAGCATGGCGTCTCAATTTATTTGACCAGTTCATAAAGTCTATACACTGGCGTGATCGAAAACAATCAGCGGTAACGATGTGGAGCAGCAAGCGTGTCGCCTGGTCGCCTCACTCCTGATACCCGTGTGTCACCTGTCACCCTGACTGGGTGCGCACTGGGCGTGCAAGCGGCGGTCACACCGCCTCGGTTACTGCAGGGTCCCTCACACTAGCAGCGTCAATTCACTCCCACTGGTAAACACTTGCACTGTTTGACCTTCTGTAACCGCTTGCGTCTGAAGGGCGGGTTCTGCCCTGGACAGCGCAGCGTCACCGTCACCCAGGTGAACTTCTTCGGCCGACAAAACGAACAAGACTTGAAGGCTGGCTGCGGCCGGTCCGCGTTGTTGTCCCGGCGCCGCGGGCCCTTCGGTATGTAAAACGAGTTGCACTGTCCGTAACAGAATTTGTTTATCACTGTTGTGGGCAGACAGCCCGGCTCACGGATTTTCTGAACCAAAGGCTCCGTTTTACACCAATCTTCCTTGAGATAATCTTTCTTGGTGACTACCAAGGCATTCTTCGATGATTTCAATATTTTTCTGAATTCGACGCCCGGGGGCAGCTCCGTGGTGTCTTCTTGCTCCGGCAAGGAGACCACCATGCCTGTTTCAGAGCTGCCATCGCCGAGTTCGTTTCTTTGCACAAAAGCCGTCGACGATGATGCAGTGGCCTGTTCCGCTCGCTGTCTCTCCGCGAGGAACCGCTGCACTTGCTCGGTGTCGATGATATCCAGGATGGAGTCGGTCGGGGTGAAGGGCTTCCTGTTGCCGACTCCAGCGCCGGCGCACACCCCGCATGCAGCCAGTAGGGCTGCTGCAGCGAGCCAGATATGCGATTTCGATAAGTTCTCCATCTGCAACAACAAACAAAATTGGTCATTAATAAATTGGCAGCAATTAAATTGCCTCCGCGCAAATAAGGCGTCGCGTTAATTTAGTCGTGTAGGCTTCGCGAGCGGATGTCGTAGGCTAAACTCACGTTGTATCGAGAGATGGGAGGCAGCATGTCGTAGGAGTGCGTCGGTGGAGTGTCCGCGAGCGCGCGCTGGGAGCGTGTGCGCAGGGCCGGCCGGCGGAGCGGTAATGAGGCGAGCAGCTCAATGGACCACCGCTCAATGAACGAGAGATGAGTCACGCACCGCGCCTCCGCCACAGAACCGTTACTACAGTCACCGCGCGCAGACGCGACACCTCACACCTCGCTACTCCGCATGTGTTTCGGATTACTACGGCCACAATAGAAACGATCCTTTTACAATGCGCTTTCTTTACGTTACGACCATCTGTTTGCAAACAATTGTAGAACCCTTCTCGGTAATCACCTAACTTGCCGATAAACGTGAGCTGTTTAAGCCGATTACGTTTAGTGTAAACTAAAGACAGCTGATTTGAGTGGAATAATTGGAAAACTCTGATCTTGTTTTATTTTAATCCTACATTTAAGCCGGAAACAAAAACTGTGTCCTGGCATTAAACATGGTCATACTCTTTTTTTTCCCCAATTTTTTTGGGTTTGACGCGCATCTCTTTTTCTTCCATACTTGTCTACTCATTAGTCGTCATCATTCTAGCCATTTAAAACACAGTTCATTCATCCACATTCATCCATATACATTCACACTGTAAATGCTCAGCAATACAATGAAATCCCCGCAGATGTGCACAACATTTAGGCATAATACCTGCTGTAGTAATTGCGCCAGGTATGATCGGCGAGATTTCCTCACGTTCCGCGGTGCGCGGCGCCTGGCTGGCACATAGGCGCCGGCGCACATGGTGCCCATCTCGAATCAACGCGCTTCCGCCCATTTGTGCATCCCACAATGGCCATACAAACGTGAACGTTCTATAGAACCTTCTCTAAACCATCCGCTGCCTTCTGCGAACCGTAGGCGCAACGTGTGGGTGCCGATGCTCAATTACAAATTTTTAACAATATATTTTTGAAATTCGAATACCTCAGTGTAGTACCGACGGCGGCATTCTTTATTCAAATGGACAGGAAGTCCGAAGAATTGCTTTATGTTTGTGATTTTTTTTTAATTGCTAATGTCACTGTCACGTGTCACGGAGGTTTTATTTTATAGGACACAGACTATAAATAAATAATAAGTACCTTCCTAGAAAACTAAATACACACGGATCTAAAGAACGATAAAATAAATAATTTGATTACACCTTCGATACAAGTAATTGAAAGAAAATATATAAGTATAAGCTACCTACACTTTATTGGTTTCTGTGAAGGTTTAATTAGAGGTTTGATTTATAATCAAGGCAATCAATCCATTATGTATTAACATATAACTTGTGCAAATTGTTCGACTGATTTTAACATGAATATACATATTATGAGAGTTGCTGGTAGGTAAATAAAATGTGCATATAAGATATTCAGTAGCGTATTTTTCGTAGCATTCAATCTGCCTAGCATTTTCCCAACTATATTGGGGTCGGCTTCTAGTCTTACCGGATTCAGCTGAGTACCAGTGTTTTACATGGAGCGACTGCCTATCTGACCTCCACTACCCAGTAACTGGGTAACACGATACCCCTTGGCAAGATCTCAAGCTTCTGATTACCCGCAACGACTGTCAAAGATCTTCAAATGACAGCCGAGACGAACAATTTTACGACAAAAGGAAGTCCTTTTTAAAATCGTTAGTTTATTTTTTCTATTACTACAGGGGCGCTTAGCATTCCTCGGCAGTGGAATTTCATTCATACATTCATTCACGAGTGTTTTGTTCGCGTAGGGCTGTGAAAAAAAATGGGAGCATAATGGCCGCTAAGTCGACCCTTAGCGACAGGCCGTCTACGTCGCCCACGCTTATACATCGGGTAACACTTTTATTTATCGATGAATTGGATATTGATCTGTTCGATTTGATGTCGATTATTTTATGTCTTAAACTTTTCATGCAAATTGCAAATGTATGCAAACTGAAAATGCGTAGATAAGTTCTTTTTTTTCAGTTTAGTATTTTAGATAACCAGAACACTTATGATATGTTTATTTTAAGAAATATATCTAAACGTCTAACTCTCTTACAAATAAACGCAGAATAAAGTTATACCAGGTATAAACCTATGAAAATGTATGGCTATACCTTAGTTATACCTGGTATAACTTTATTCCGCGTTTATTAGTAAGAGGGTAAGAGTGTATGACATTTTATAATTATAAAAAAAAACTATTTTCATGTCGTTTTATGACGTTCATCAACCGAGTTGCATGATCATATAATAAAAATCAGGCAAGTGCGAGTCGGACTGAGACGAGAGTACCATAATCGCAAAAAAACGGCAAAAAAATCACGTTTGTTGTATGGGAGCCCCACTTTATTTATTAATTTTATTCTGTTTTTAGTATTTGTTGCTATAGCGGCAAGGCAACAGATATACATAATCTGTGAAAATTTCAGCTGTCTAGTTATGACGCTTCATGAGATACAGCCTGGTGACAGACAGACAGACAGACGGACCGCGGAGTCTTAGTAATAGGGTCCCGTTTTACCCTTTGGGTACGGAACCCTAATAAGTAAAATGACGATTTCTAAAAATAAAACCTAGCTAGATCGTTTTATCGCCCCCGATACCTCCTGCATACTAAATTTCATAAAAATCGTTGGACCCGTTACCAAATTAAGATTACACATATATATATATTTATTTATTTTATATAAAAAAAAAACCGTTGCCCCACACTAGGAATTTCTTCCTGTATCGTGGGTGCGTTTACAAACATATAAACTCACATACACAACACCCAGAGCCGGAACAACTATCTGTAGGTCATACAAATATTTGTTCCGGGCGGGAATCGAACCCGCGACACGCAGCGCAGCAGTCAATCGCTCAACCACTGCGCCAACCGTGCGCAAAATTTGTATATATATATACAAATGAACAAGAATTGCTCATTTAAAGATATTAGATTTATCCATCCAATTACATTTAACATAAAGCAATTAGCTTGAAGATAAATATTTTAAACATCACAATATGAACGAGTTAAAATGACATGAAACAGTTCATAAATATTATGACAAGTTGCAAAAAAAATATTATTCATCGTTGCGTGGTTTTACGATAGATGATTACAGGCTTTTATGCAGATGAACACTATAATAATAAATAACTAAAGTAATAAATAAAGTCTACACTATTATTGACAAATGATAAACACAATTACGATTCACGACTGATTGAGTATTCAAAACAATTATTTGTTTTACCATAAATTTTAATAGTGGGATGCAAAAGCGATGTGTTAGTTCCATTGAAGCTGATTCTTTGATATTGGCAAAAAAAATCTACGTTAAATTAGGAACACATAAATAAAAAACAACGAGAATGTTTTAGATTTTTTCTTAAAATACAATAAACGATTGATCGATAAACATTTTAGCGTCGATACAGTGATGCAACATGCTGTATATATCGGGGTCCTGTGATGTATGTATGAATACACCTTTACGTGTTTGGGAGGCCGAATTCTAAGAAGAATCTCAGGAATTACAACATTTTAGTGTTCCAAATGACGTCATGGATCAATATTGTTCAATCGTAATATTTCATAGTTTATGAAGCGTCCCGGATGTCATTGTAAATTGTATGTGTCAGTTAATTATTTTATTAATAAGTATGACTATAGGTAAATACAGGATAGGTACGTACTAGTTTCTTAATTATTCAATAGAATAGGTAAAGTCCACCGACTCCTTATCCTTAATGAGTCTGTGGACTTTACTCATTCCACTGAATAATTATGAAATTAAATACTGAATGAATTTATGACTCGAGTTTTAAAATTATTCATATCATTTTTTTTTCTTTCAATTATGGTAAGGTTTCACTGTTGAATACTCTGTACCAAAAAAAAATTCGGCGTTCTTTTGTCATAGACAAATTACAAGTACAATTGTCTGAAGTTGTTAACTGCACTCATTAATTAGTTTCATTCAGACATCGGTTACATCATCCTCGTATAGTTTCGTTAGTATTTCCACCAAAATACATAAAGTTCGCGTCACAGTCAAATAAATTACGAGTGGTTGGAGTTACACAAGAGCAATGCATTAAGTACAAGAAAAACATTTAATCAGTGTAGGAGCATTCGTCATTTGAAATGTGTGCAGCGACTCGGAGGCGCCACCGCCGCCGCTGCGTATTGTTGACCATCGATATATCAAGTAATCGTCTCCAATCGTTTTGATCAACGCTCGAATCGCGGCGCCAGTTCACCATACCGCTGCTTTATACTCCACACTCACAAAAAACGGGCACAGAAAAAGGTAAAGTTCCTCAAACGCCAGGTACAGCCGTTTAATGCGAGCAGACGTATAAATCAAACCGAGCCCTCTTACAACTTATGACATAAAATCCTTTATTATTCACACGGATTCTAATAAAAAAGCTTCGATGGTGAATAGCCGGCGCTTTGGAGCCGACGCCACGCATCGAATAACATTATAGGATTAAGAACACTTTTAGTTTCTTTTTGAATGGAACAATTAGAGACGGACGTGATAGGTGTGACAAAAAATATCTTAAACTTTTTGCTCTCATAAAGGATCAGCTTTACATGCCTTCGCGGCTGCCCAATATATGATTCTAAGAAATTGGATTAGGTGATGCGCGAAATTTTTGTACCTTTTTATAAAGGTGGTGAGGGAATCGATTTAATATTATAATTAATTGAAACTTATGTTACCTGCCTCAGTATTAAAATAATAAATAAAACTATTTATCTGCGTCAAACGATTTTATTCGATCCGAATCTCACGATTGAGTAAGTAGGGCAAAAACGGACATGGAATATTTTTAATTGAAAAATGTTATATTCTGTCAAGAATCAGTTAGCTATGTCTCGATGTGAATTATCTATGCTCAGTAACGCTGTATTAAAAACTCTATAAAAGCGATTATGCACACTTGTGTTTCCTGGGAAATTTGATATGGAGTTGCGCACAGACGCGCGTCTAGACTAGCTGGGTCGTCATCTAGACAATAAAAACCTATTGGTATCTAGGTACAAAGAGCGTTTATTTTTAGTAACATGTGAACGGACCAATTAGTATAAAACCTAACCTAAAAATACTCATTGACTAGCGAGGGAACTATGTTTCGTTTGGAAGACTAAACAGTGCAGACAGTGCGGGATCTTTACATATTTATCCGTTTTTGACCATTACCTCTGAACTAGGTTGATTGGACGTTCCTATTTTAGTGGTTGCTTCAATGAAAGTTCAAAAAAAGCTTGCTATATAATCAAGAACCATAGCTGATGGATTTGTTCTTCACAGATTTGATTGATATGAGCTGAAAAGCACTATTCTATTAACCATTTTCTTTACAGCCGACAAGCGCGTTTAGACAATGCGACAATGCGTTTTCATAGTAATTGATATTTTATTTTTCAACAGATAAAATAATACACGTGAAAACTATGTCCGTTGTTATAAATGGAGGTTACACAACACTATTATCTCAAACCTTTTTGCTTGTGTCGAAGAGATAGAAAGTAACTCAAGACCGAAGCACTTCACATCCCGCGCAAGTTGTATTCTCGATCGAGGAAACAGGTTATTGTGGTGCTTCCACGCCAATAATAGTATCACGGCACTTAAACAGTATTATGATCTTTTCATACAACACTTTATTGCTTTACGAAGCTTCCTAATATAAAATACTTTAGGTTTTCCCCTTGCGTCACTCACTTTGCCTATATTGCGGGTAACATTTTTTTTCTGTCGTGTGAGAGTCAACGGTAGTGTAGTTCTATGTCAGTGAATGAATTTTCATATTCAAATTAGTACACCTCAAGTATATCTAGAGGTTATCTTTTGCCAACTTCATCATCATCATTATCATCATCATCAGCCTTTTTAATGTTCCCTCTGCTGGGACAAAGGCCTCCTCTCTGTGAGAGCGAACGGGCCGTAATCCACTACGCAGGCCCAATCTAGGTTGGTGGATGTCACATGTATTTGAAATTTTGTTTCTTGGTCATGCCGGTTTCCTCACGATGTTTTCCTTCACAGTTTAGGGAGCAGTGGTATTGATGGTGAAATTGAACAAAGTAAAGCGCCTGCCTAGTTTTGAACCCATGATGATACCATTAAGCCAACGACAACACAATCAATGCCAACGTATAGACAAGCAATCAATTCCTACATACAAGTGATACCTTTCCCAGAATAATCATTGCCATACAACGTGGCAATGGTGCCAGTCTTTTGAGTACAATACCAGTGGACAACGATGTGGAGGAAATATTTTAGACTAGTTTATTTTTAGGCTTAGTCAGTTAGGAGTTTTTGATTTAAGTGTGTGGTGTTGTTATAATCAATTATACCTCTTTAAAATTAGTTTAGACAATGCAATAAGGAAAATAAACATACATTTATGTCAGATAGACGTCGGGAATGACACAGGGTAAGATTTTAGTGCAATTGTTATAAACAGACGTACGTTTTCCTGTTGTTTTATTAGATTGTAACTGCACTGTAATTGATGTACTGTATCTACAAGTGTGCAAGACCAATGGCTGATTTTCTTTTGTGGATGCAATCAACGGTACATTATGACTTTGACCGTGCTAAAGATGTAGCCAGTTTGATGTTTTATGACGCAGCTACTAGTCACGGACAGTATATTCATACTTCCATATCCGACCATACTAATAACAATATTATAAATGCGAAAGTAACTCTGTCAATATAGATATATTGACAGAGTTACTTTGTATAGTAGTCACAACGGATCTTTATGTCTCTGAAGTTGGCTCTTCGAACCATTTCGCAAGAAATAGTTTTTAATGGAGTATACTGCATAGAGTAAGCGAGTGAAAGAGGCAGTTATACAATGCTATCGTCTACTTCAACATTGACACAAAAATAGTAACTGCGCAAGGTCTTACAGCTAACTTCAGAGACACAAAGATCCACTGTGACTACTATACTTAAAATGAACACACGGTTAAAACGTAAATAGCAGTATTGTTTAATGGATAATTCTTGCTGATTTTCTGTAAAGCTTTAATATTTTTTTATTGTCAGTCCTTAAGATGACATTATATTTTACGATTGACATCTCTAATGAAATCTGAAATTATTTGTTGACATTTTGACATTATTATTTGACATATTATCTATATATTATATGAATATATATTTGACATCACTGAATACTTGTCTGACTATTTGAAGGTTGAAATAGAAGTGTATTATTGTTTAATGTAAAATTTTGGCTTATTGTCGTTCGATTCTTTCGAAGTTAGTTTGTATCGTGTAGTGGTGCTTGTTGGCAAATATGGTTTTTCGGCACAATGTAAAAAATTTTTGGAATAAATAAATACAAATACAAAATGTGAAACCATACACCATACTACAACGGATACATTTTATCATGATGAAGCGGGTGAAGATGCTGCTGGAAGCTAATCTTTTACAAGAATATATAGGTATAGCTTTGATGTTTAATTAAGAGCTTAAAACAAGCTCTCAATTCAAGTTACAGTCACGATGTATGTGCAAAAGATCTCTATTTTTCTGTCTATAGAATCACTACATATGTGCACCTAGTTGTAAATTATAAATTCATTGTTCTTTTAATTTTATTAATTATGCACAGCAAGCACCATTAATGCATACATTTTATTTGTTATTTTAAATAATCGAAATCCTTTTATTAGGTCTTTTCCAGCCGCTACGGCGAAAAGTTTGCTCAACAACAAATCATTAATATTTATTAAAAATACATTTGCTAACGTAGACGTGTTCTATTTGTTTAGGTACCAACAAGTCTTGAATAACATTTCTTAGACTTTACTCAAAAAAACCCACTGACTACATTAAACCGATAAAAGCCATGTATGTTAACCCTAATTTCCAGAAAGTACCGCATGACATAAGTGAACCTTATATGTCGAAAATATTTGGTAAACATATTTACGTAAATACCCATAACGTACAGGATGACGCTAATCACAATTATAGCTTTCGTAACAAAATCAGAATATATTTAGGAACAAGGTAACTATTGTTCGAAACTTCACTTTCCGGTCGGATCTTCCTGTCCCAAGTTTGGTGGTAGACCACCAGGCGTACCGATCTATTAGAATTGACGCAACCGAAGTGGGTGCTAATACCGAATATAGGCCCATGACGTCACGCTTTATTGATTATTGTTGTATTCGTCATCGAAGTAATTAATTCTCTGGTGCACTTGATACGTGTGAGGAAAAATATAGTTCTAGTTTTAGAGTGATTTTGAAGTCATCGGATAGGTACCTACAAAGTGAATAATCTTTACACATTTATGTACCTAAATCTCTCTACGTGTTACTTAAATATAAAGAACTTAGGTTACTTCTAGGCAAGCGTGCTTCACATTCGACCACATCATCACTTAACATCAGGCGAGATAGTGGTCAAACGCGAACCCATAACAAATAAAAAAAAAGAAAAAAAAAAGAAAGAAAAATATTTATTTGTGACCCGCACAGGAGACACGAGAAATAAGCATACAATTTAACAATAATAAAATAAAAACCCCGTGCGAAACCAAAAAGGCTCCTATCTCAGCATGTGCAGCGATATCCAGAAAAGGTAATAACGCTGCGCTGATATTCTGATAGGGAATAATATAAAAATAATAAAAAATAAATTCCCAATATTAATGTTTAATGGTCAACTTAATTATTTTTATAGTATATATCAGACTCGGTTTATGATAGGTACTAACATTTTTTTTGAAAAATTAATTTACAGTGTGAAAAAAAAGAACACTTAATTTTAATACTTTTTCGAACGTTCCAAAATTCCTCACTCTACTCCGTTTTCAACCTCAATTTTTCATAGAAAAAAAAATAAAAGTTAGGTATACAGGAAAACTTAAATACTATGTGGATTACAAAAATATGACAAGAATGACGTCATAGTTGGCAAAAACCATAGCGTCATAAAATAAATCACACAAGTTTAGTTTGTTTGTCATCTTTGCCTACTTTTCTTTGTCACATTATTTATTAGGTGGGAAAAAAAATGTCGCAGAGTTAGTAAACTATTTTATTGTTACACAGTTACTTTGTGTTACCATAATAAATTATTTGAGAGTTGGTATGTCGACATTATTCTTTCTGTAGATAACGAAACTAGACTAACCTTCACAATTTTTTATTTTTAGGGTTCCTTACCCGAAGGGTAAAACGGGTCCCTATTACTAAGACTTTGCGATCCGTCTGTCAGTCTGTCACCAGGCTGTCTCATGAACCGTGATAGCTAGACATTTGAAATTTTCACAGATGATGTATTTCTGTTGCCGCTATAACAACAAATACTAAAAACAGAATAAAATAAATATTTAAGTGGGGCTCCCATACAACAAACGTGATATTTTTGCTGTTTTTTGCGATAATGGTACGGATTTTGCTGTTTTTTGCGATACTGGTACGGAACCCTTCGTGCGCTGGTCCGACTCGCACTTGTTTTATTATTTAATATGGGTTTGCTCTTGACTCTAGTCTGGATCAGAGGTGATAGAGACAGGTGAATTTTTTCAGTAAACAAATTCCAGGAATTTGTTGCCAAACTAAATAACACATTTCAATTGCTTTTGTTGTCGACTTAGCTTAGGTTTCTTAATTGAGAACTCGATTTCATAGTCAAGTCAAATCGTTTGTTTTAATTAGGACATACAGCGGCACTTTTGAATGTCAAAAACATAAATTGAAAAGAAAATAACAATAATTGATTATACTGATAATGTTGAGAACTTATCAAACTAACATTAAAAATATATACGACTGACTTTATGACTGGACTTTAATCAAACATATTAATAAATATTTATTATTATTATAATAATAATGACTTTAAAGCCTGACAATTTCTCATTCAAAATCGAGAAAAAAAAACATCATTTTTAATTTAATTTTCAGCCGCCATTATAAACCGTCCTTACAAAAAAAAACAGAGATATTTTTACACGTAACGTACCTAATAATACTTCGGAAATGCCGACACGAATACTCGAAATAAATTGAAGTGGGTCTGAAAAGATGAATGCTACCTAATGATCTCTAACGGATACATATTCAGATCAACAAAGTACGAATTCATGGAAACCGAGTAATGTGTGGACCTAAATGATGAAGTATTGTCTGCCTTCAAATGACGATGACGACGATGTCTGGTATCCTTTGAGTCCCTATTATGTCTATCAAATGACATGTATTGTGGAGGATGTAGAATATATATTCCCACAATAAGGCATTATACCTACAGCGTTGATTAGACATTATTTATTTTTTTATTTAATAAAAAATAAACCTCACTAGAGGAGCTCGTGGCTAAATAATAACAGCCTCACGGGTCGATCGAGGTTAAGCAACGCTTGACGAGGTCGGTCCGTGGATGGGTGTCCATTTCAACATTCCAAGTTTCCTCCGTGTCTCGGAAAGCACGTTAAGCCGTTGGTCCCGGCTGTCATTTGAGGACCTTTGACAGTCGTTACAGGTAGTCGGAAGCCTGAGATCTGACACCAGTCCTGCCAAGGGGTATCGTGTTACCCAGTTACTGGGTTGTGGAGGTCAGATAGGCTGTCGCTCCGTGTAAAACACTGGTACTTAGCTGCATCCGGTAAGACTGGAAGCCGACCCCAATGTAGTTGGAAAAAAGGCTAGGCAGGCAATAAAAATAAACCCCACACTTGTAATTGCTTCCTGTATCGTGGGTGCGTGTACAAACATTTAATCTCACAAACACAAGACACCCAGATACGTACCTCGATTGAAAACTGTCAGATTTTGAATTTGGACAAGAATTCATAATTTAACATTTTAGTATAGGTACCCCCGATTTCTGAAATAAACCTTTGAAGTTGAGTATTTGTCAATCTGTACTTTAGCCTGAAATCTTTTTTTTTTTTTAATCTGTTCTTTAGCCTGAAAATCTGTCAACATTTTGTCAATCTGTACTTTAGCCTGTAAATCTGTAATTTTTTTGTCAATCTGTACTTTAGCCTGAAAATCTGTTAAAATTTTGTCGATCTGTACTTTAGCCTGAAAATCTGTCAACATTTTGGTCAATCTGTACTGAAGCCTGAAAATCTGTCAAAATTTTGTCAATCTGTACTTTAGCCTAAAAATCTGTCAACATTTTGTCAATCTGTCCTTTAGCCTGAAATCTATCAAAATTTGGCACTGATTAAGGGTTCGACACGTTCTTAACTACAAATACTCAATTCGAGACAGACCCATAATCATCTCATGATAGTATTTACTCAAATCTCATTGATCAGATATGAACCTCGATTGAAAACTGTCAGATTATTTATTTATTTGTTAAGTTAACCAACAATTGTTTACACAGTACTTTTAAAGTTTCCTACCTTCATTTATAAGTGTAACAATTAATTATAGGCTAACACCAAATGCACACTTTGTGGTTATACACATTATTATAACGTATTATATTGTTTGACAGCATTGTATTTACTTAAAATTTAAGAACAAAGTTGACAACAGCAATTAATATTAAAAAATATAACAAGTTTATAAAAAGTACTTAGTATTTAATACATACATACATGCATAAACTCACGCCTTTTCCCTATGGGGGTAGGCAGAAACTACAGAACGCCACCTGCTACGATCCTTACATACTTCTTTTGCTTTACACACATTCTTAGTATTTAAATTTCTGGTTAATAATTAAATATGCTTAATAAGCAAAATTTTAAAACAACACATAACGTATACAACTAAAACATTAAATAAAGATTACCACATACGATACCACAGACAGGTTATTCCGACATTACCAAAGTTGATTAAAATAAAAGTGCAGTGTCTAGTACCAAGAGCCAACACAAAATTTACAGAATTTACAACGTCCAAGCTCCACGGTTATACAATAAATTAACATAGTCCATTCATAACATCAGATCATTCAGTAATAATCAAGTCAAATGTAAAATTATTGCATGGTAGAATGACAAAGACTATGAAAAATTGAGTCTCTTTTTGTTGGAACAGTATGAAATACACACTCAATCACGCACACGCTCATCCACACATGTATACACACACACTCAACTACACACACATTCTTTTATATCTTTCTTTCTTTTTTTATTATGGATTTTTATTTTTCTAGTTTTAGTTACATTGAAATCTTGTAATATATTGTTGTTTACTGGTCTATGATATAAGATAGCCTACGTTAAAATTATGGACATATTGTACAATTAAAAGCATTGAATTAAAATTAAAACAAATTATGAATCGAATTTATCTATCAAAGAATCCTTAACTTAACATTTAAGACCAAAGACTACAATAATATAATTTCATGGTAGTCTTTACACAAATCTCATTCAAGGTAGGTTCAATAGCAATTTAATATATATTTTCTAATTCGGTGAGGTCAACTAAAAATTTTTCAGCCGTGAAAGTAAACTTAACTTCATAATTCAATAGAAACAGAAGATTCTATTATTATTCACTTCTATTTTAAGCACTATATATTTAATTAGATATGCCATAGACAAAAAACGACTGTATCATATTTCGTCGACAAACGATTCCATAAATACTAAACACCACCTGTTTCATTTTCCTACGACATATATTTTACGTTACTCTAACCCATAACTCTATTCTTATAACCTTTATTAAATTAAGTTTATGACAGGTTTCGTCAAACTTATTGAGCCATAAAAAAAAATTGTCTTAACTTACCTACCTATTTTAGTACCTCACTCAGTTCCCACAATAACTTTAGACAGATCACTCTGTCATAGTTCAAACCATTTTGACTTGAGATAAAGTATTTTTTTCTGCAAATTATAGTAACTTTGCCTATAAGCCTGCTTTTACGAGTGTACACTCCATTACTGCTGCTGCATTCATAGATTGAACGATAGTCTGTCTTTTTTTACCAGACAGTTTTGTTGCCCCGGGTCTCTAAAGAATCTGTACCGAAATGACTCTGTCAGGCAGATACCCGAGTCGTTTCGGTACAGATCCTTTACCGAGCGCATAAAGAGGGGACTCTAGTGAGACTTTCTCCATACAAACACATTCTGCCGTTTTCTTCGTGGATAATGCCTCTAGAGCAATGATTTTTCCATAAAATCTAGGTCTAATTAATACGTGCCTGTATCATTTCCTTTTTTCCAAAAAATAATCACAAAAAGAAATATGACAATCCAAAAATCCGAAAAAAATACCCGTTTTTACCGCCATGTTCAGAAGACTTTCAGACAAAATTTATAAGTTTTTAACGAAAATGATAGGAGCATAGATATACTTTTCCTCTAAATTTTGATATAAGAATTTTTTAGATCAGACCAGTTTTCATGAAGAAAACAGCAGAATACGAAACGTCTTTTAGTCAAAGTTTTTGTAGGTAAAATCAGCCTGAGCTGCAGTTGTCCCTTTCGCACTTTACGGGGTGAGGTTGGAGATGACGCGACGGCAATAGTTTCTTCAAATACCTATTTTTCAAATTCCTGTTGACTAGAGTCCGCTCTTAACCTACAGCACATTGCACATCTTTCTACAATCGTTAACGCCTTCTATTTCTTTGATCTGTCCAAGTGACTGTACGTGCGTAAGTAAGCGTAAGTGAGTACTGCACCTGAAGCCAAGTTGACAATCTACAATCGATAACGCTTATAGAAAACGAATCAATGTATGGGAATAACACATCTGAACGCAGTGACGTGGTCAGACCATGCTAATAGAAGGCGTTAACGATTATAGAAAGAGATTCGATACGAAACGTTTGTAACTTGGCTAGGGAGGCAGATGTGTCATTCTTATACATTGATTAGTTTTCTCTTTAACTTGGCTACAGGTGGCTTGGCCTTTCCATCACCGGACAACAAGACGTACGGCAATGCGCCACCGGTACATGGTGGACATCCCACCCATACGCACAAAGCGTTTTGCGAATACTTTCATTGTACGCACAGCTAAGGAATGGAATTCCCTACCGGAGTCTTTATTTCCTGATAGCTACAACCTTGGGATCTTTAATTCAAGAGTGAATAGGTTACTTCTAGGCAAGCGTGCTTCACCGTCGACCACATCATCACTTACCATCAGGCGAGATAGTGGTCAAACGCGAGCCTATTGATAAATAAAAAAACCGGCCAAGTGCGAGTCGGACTCGCGCACGAAGGGTTCCGTACTTGGTAAATTGCGGTTTACGATTTATGACGTATTAAAAAAAAAACTACTGACTAGATCTCGTTCAAACCAATTTTCGGTGGTAGTTTATATGGTAATGTACATCATATTTTTTTTTTAGTTTTATCATTCTCTTATTTTAGAAGTTACAGGGGGGGGACACAATTTTTACCACTTTGGAAGAGTCTCTCGCGCAAACTATTCAGTTTAGAAAAAAATGATATTAGAAACCTCTATATCATTTTTGAAGACCTATCCATAAATACCCCACACGTATGGGTTTGATGAAAAAAAAAAGTATGGGAACCCCCAAAATTATTTGTTTTATTTTTATTTTTGTGTGAAGTTCTTAATGCGGTTCACAGAATACATCTACTTAACAAGTTTCAAAAGCATAGTTCTTATAGTTTCGGAAAAAAATGGCTGTGACATATGGACAGACAGACAGACATGACAAATCTATAAGGGTTCCGTTTTTTGCCATTTGGCTACGGAACCCTAAAAAAGGGTGGCAGCACCAGCACCTGTAGCCAAGTTGCCAATCTACAATCGATAATGCGGTACAAAAACGCCCGGTGAGGAAGGCGCCTTACAATAGTAAAATGTCGAGAATTTCACACCGAAAACGTTGCGGTCAGGTCGCATGATTTATAACCAACATTAAAATAAAATAAAACATGAAACTAATTGTGGTGTTAGTCATAAACACGTTTCTTAATATTTAAGAGATCGTACAAGTTGTTTTACAAATGGTTGGTGTCATATTACTGTGCCGGTTTTTGTTAAAAATATGCGTTAAGTGATGACTAAGTTCTAATGTCATCTAGTCTCTAAGCAACTGAAAGCTTGGAAAGGAATGCAACTTTAGATCTTGTGTCATCTATTTTGTCTGTCATCGGTTACAAATATGCAATTTTAACCTTAATTTTGACTTACTTGTCATTTTAATTTCACAATACGTCCTAGTTCTTACTGAGACTCAACTATTGTAGCTTAAAAACAGTCATTCATTTTGACAATTCAAAAATATTAATTGCCCGTTAAAGTTGTTAAGCAGATGAATTTTTCAAACATAAGAAGTAATGGATTATTAAATTCCTTCAAATTGCCCAGATTTATGAGAGATTGTGTTAAGCAATTAAGTTGTAGCATAGATATACAAAAAAACTTTGATTGATAAGAAAAACGATAGAGACATTTTTAGAAAATTGGAAAGGAAACATATTTAAAGGCTTTGATAAACAGATAGGTAACAACTTAGGTAAGTTTCTCGACAAACTTCTTTGCCGCCCTGAAGTTGGCTACAATTGCTGGGCAGCAGTAAATCTCATACATAATAAACACAGCACCGATCCGTGTCTTGCGCATCGAAAAGCCAACTTCAGGGTGGCCAAGAAGTTTGGCGAGAACTATATTTTGTTTTAATTTACGAACGTAAATGAAGCAATAGTAGGTACATTACTGCAGCGGCCAGCAAAAGAGACATTGATGGACAGTTCGAAATTTAAATAAAACCTTTGATAAGTTACCTCCTTGATTGCCATGTTTCGGAGTAAAAGATCGTTCCATTTTTAAACTACACGACAGATATGGATTTTCATACAACTTTTGCCGGCCGCTGCTCGCATGTATTCGGCCAGTACAGCAATTTCGATTTATCTCGAAGAAGGTTGTCCTAAAATAATGCTCAATTTTCCAAGCATGTTTTAGTAAAAGAACTACGTATGTAAGCATCAACGCAGGTAGTGTTCTGTAGTTTCTGCCTACTGGGCGTGAAAAGTCACGCAAAGGTGTATGTATGTACCTACCTACGTGTAGTTTCTGCCAACCCCCACGGGCAAAAACGCGTGAGATTATAAGTATGTAAGTATCTTATTTTTAACAACTAAGCGCCAGCGCCACGTACCGTCATCTTCAACAATAAAGCTTATTCGCACTAGTGATGCGACACCGCTATTTACACAGGCGTCATAATATCTGCATAATTAGCACTGCCGTCGCCTAACACACATTAATTCATTATAAACAATTCTCGGTTAAATTGCACCTGTAATTTGTTCTGTGCAGTCGTGCGTTAACACGACGGCGTGTCATTATGTCATGACATATAATGCGCCAACTCACGATTTAGCATAACAAATAATAGAGGTGTTACATTTTGTTCTAACGAATGCAGAGTATGGAATGTTTCCGCATGGCATGTAAAACGATGGACATCTCTATACCTGCAATAGGCAATTGGCTTTTCCTAAGCGCTTGTATGAGCTCGTCGCTTAATAAAAATAGCCGCAAGTGGAGTGTAAATCATTGTCGCGAAGTTCATTACCGCGATGTACGTTACTGCACAAGTTTACTATCGAAAACGTTCGTTGTTGCAAAAGTTCTTTACTGCGATATCTGTTACTGCGAAAGTTTACCATTGCGACGAATGGTATCGCGAAAGTTTTTTACCGCGATGTACGTTACTGCTAAAGTTTACCATTGCGACGTACTTTGTCGCGAAAGTTCTTTACCGCGATGTACGTTACTGCTAAAGTTTACCATTGCGACGTACTTTGTCGCGAAAGTTCTTTAATGCGATGATTGCAGTTTCGCGACGTACATATGCGGTAATGAACTTCGCAAAAATGATTTACACGCCCGCAAGTGCTTCAAGATTAGCGACACTTCCCGAGGTCGGGCCGTGGATAGGTACCTATACCTATTCCTCCGTGCTTCGGCAACACACAGTTTAGCCAAATGCTGTCCTGAATACCCATAACTGGGTTGTGGAGGTCAGATAGGCAGACGCTCCAAATAAGATACTGGTATTTAGATATATTTCATAGACAGAATGCTAACCCCAACATAGATTTTTTTTATTGTTTATAGGCTCGCGCTTAACCACTATCTCACCTGATGGTAAGCGATGATGTGGTCGACGATGAAGCACGCCTAGAAATAACCTATTCACTCTTGACTTAAAGATCCCTAGATTGTAGCTATCGGGAAACGCAGACTCCATAGGGAATTCCACACCTTAGCTGTACGCATAATAAAAGTGTTCCCAAAACGTTTTGTGCTTATGGGTGGGTGGAATGATGGTTTGTAAATAACTATGCAGATTGTAGTCGAATAAAATCTCTTTTGACAAAATGTTTTGGTCTGGCCTAGGTCACAGACATAAATCTAACTAGATGACGCGATTGTATGTACTTCGCGTGCCAAAAAAACGGAGTAAAGTTACGATCAATGATCGTAATCTGAGCTTTTCATTTAGCATTATCGGCACCGGATTACTATCTAAATCTAGAAAAATGCCTGTATATGCCATATTGAGCTGTAAAGAATGTATAGAAAAGTTGTCCGAGACATTGGAAATGTTTTCTTTCATTGGTAAGATTTGTTTTTAAATTGTTTGTGAAAAAGTGGCACGCTTGGTTTTCATACAGATGGAGGGATTTATGTCTGTGGTCTAGGTAGTGTCACTTTGACAGTTACTTTCCTTGACATTTCTTTGTTAACATTATCTAACAACACCAAGTATAGCTTTCTACAAATTGCGCGTATAAATTCTTTCAATAATCAAGTGGTTATGTAGTTATTACGGAATTAGCATACGAATTGACATAACAATGTAAACGATTGGCACATGTCGGCATGCGATGAAGACTTAGTTGTTTGCTTGTGTTAGGTTTTGATCATGTTTAACGAATAATAGCTTGTTTTAAATAAAAGCGAATGATCTTATTACGCAATTTGGTTATTTGTTAGGGTTTTTGTTTTATATAAATACCTATATGTCTTAATAATTCCCAAGGGCTGCCATGGAGGCGATAATTTTTTATGGTAAACACTCGTTAGTTTGTTGAGTGTTTCTAGCTGTGGCTGGAGGACATTCGGTCGATGGCCGTCGCCTGAGACGCTTGTATAAAATAGAGTGCTCAAAGTCATATACAGACATTGTTGTAAAATTGTATCTAGTGTATAGAACAGTTTTCTTACATTATAAAAGTAATGAACAGTTTGAGTTTGATTTCACATGTCACATCCAAGTACCTACTCGTAGTAAACCCGCTGACTCTTACATCTCAGAAGTGACAAGAACAACCAAAACGTAAGTACACGCCCAAATTATAATTATAATTTGATTGATGTGATCATAATTATTGATGTTGGTCAGTCACGGATCTTTACAATATAACCAGATCCGTGAGACCATAGTCTTCTTAAGATGATACATTGTCTTAAACAATTAAGTACCATTGCATTCTTGTTTTTGCATTTTGCCAGCATCATGTATCATCATGTTGAACGTTAATGTTTTGAAATCAAGTTTGGCTGGTCTATCACATTTTTCCTATTACTGTTTAGTTTTGTGAGTTTATAATCAAAAGTTTTTACAGCGTAAGCACGTTTAAATCTAAATTTGTTCGCACCTTAAACAATTGTCGGTTTATGTGTCATGGGTTCGATTCCTAGTCATTACTTAGCATTTTATCAATAAGACGCCAGAGACGTTGTAAGGTTATCTAATAATAATCAACAAAGAAAACTGTGTCGTAATTGGTCTATATAGATCTCTCAGAATTTAGCCCGATTGGGTTTTGATGGTGCTTATCAAGCGGGGCGTCACCCGGTACCCCAAGCGAAACACTTGATACCGCATTCTTCGCATGGGACTCAAGTGTTTACACTTAGAACCAAGGTCCCTTTGTTTATTTTTAGAACAGGACAAATTAAGTGTCAAAGCTGGTTTGTCTAATATAATATGTTGACCGTGAATTAACTTTAACAAAGAAAATGATAATCATGCTTAACTGATGATAATATGATTAACGTAATGTCTAGACAATTACATAAGCTTAACTGTTCACATTTATACATGTGATTGACTTGAAAAAGGATTGGACGGATGCTAATTAATTGTCTTCCCAAAAATACTTCTTAATAGGCTTAGAATTTAATAATCTACGGCTCTAAAGTTCTTTTTGCCACGAGATTTCAGACTATGCCGAAATCTCCGGGCTACGGCCCACTCTGCCAAGCGGCGCGGAACTCAGCTGCGGCGATGAAGCCCAGAAGCAGACAACGAGGTACGGCGAGAGCGTGAACGTGTGCGCGCCGCCGAAGACCTGCACAACACATGGCATCGTGGCTACGAGCTACGGACGGCCAGGCGTTGATGCAGCAGCTCAACGTCAGCGCGTCGCCGAGACGACTGTGCTGGCGCCGCCGAAAACCTGCAGAAGCGTCGCGTCGTGGCCACGAGCTAAGGACGGCCAGGCGTTGATGCAGCAGCTCAACGTCAGCGCGTCACCGAGACAACTGTGCTGGCGCCGCCGAAGACCTGCGCAAACGTCGCGTCGTGGCAACGAGCTACGGACGGCCAGGCGTTGATGCAGCAGCTCAACGTCAGCGCGTCGCCGAGACGACTGTGCTGGCGCCGCCGAAGACCTGCGCAAGCGTCGCGTCGTGGCAACGAGCTACGGACGGCCAGGCGTTGATGCAGCAGCTCAACGTCAGCGCGTCGCCGAGACGACTGTGCTGGCGCCGCCGAAGACCTGCGGAAGCGTCGCGTCGTGGCAACGAGCCACGAGTGGTCAGCCGCCATCGCATCGTCTCCGTGTGAAGACGAGACAACGAGCCACGTGAAGAGGAAAGCGCGAGGCGCGGACAGCGGCACGCGACCGCGAAACATGGATTGACAGGTCACGTAGTCCTTCTTTTTATTTGATAGCATTAAGAACTTTAGGAACGGTCTAGCTTTGCCACCCGTGATCCAAAGCGCAGCAAAATCACCACAGAAATATTATCAAATTTGATTCTTCGTCCAAAAACCATCGAATAGACGTTTGGTTACATATTTTCGTGCGTAAGTTGAATGCGTGCGATTCGGTATACAGTTGGGATGAAAGTATCACCATTAATTTTGCTAACTAAAAATAACAAGGGCTGTCCACGATGTGGCACAATAGTTTAAGTAGGTGCTATTCTATTTATTAGGCAAGAATGGCAAGAGAAGTTATTGAACGCGTTTCCGTGCGAACTAAACTACGCCTAGAACTTAAAAAAATATGATTAGCAGAGAGCAATGCGTAACGAGGTGTTTTATTAGGTAAAATAACGTCTTATTTATCAAAGCGAAATACAAGATAGTAGTAGGCGCCTCATTTTTCACACAGCACTAAGCTGCTGTGAAGTGCACACGTTGTAATAAGATTGGTTGTGCATCAGAAAAGAGCTACAGTAAAATAGTTAATAGAGTAACAAACAGCAGTGATGCGGTACAAAAGCTGCAGCTAAACGATTATACAACAAAGACGCACGTGTTGTGGTAATAAGTAATAGGACCTGTTTCTAATCGGTATATGGATAATAATTATTACCTACAAATAAAACAGTAGTGTGAGTTGTTTTGTACTAGAGAGCTAGGTGTATCTCACGATAATATCCCCAAGGTTATGAAGAGATCTGGGATAGTGCGACATGGCTGTCAATGTAAAGATTGTTAATGTCAATTTAGTGGTAGGTCATGTGACTAACAATTCTCTTCAAGTATTTGGAACTGACTGACTGAAGTAACATCGACACTTTTCGGGATTGGAACTCACGACGTTCCAGCTCGAGAGACGATGTCTTAACCATTGGGCCACCACGACTAATAAAGTAATCTCTTTAAATATTAGATTTAGATAGTCCAAAAAGTACAGTCAACCTAATTTGTGCATAACAATTTTAAAAATGTTAAAGTTCTCTTGATATACAATTTATGTCAAACTGTCGATTCCTATGGTATTGCAATTTTGACCATAGGATCAATAGTAGTAGGTCATGTTTTACATAATTGTTTGCTTATAGAAATAATCATAGAAACATGTATTATTACAAAAGATAAGAACTATTTCTAATAAAATAACCAAAAGAAAAATGTCAAATGATGAAACAACAAGTAGTTGTATTTTAGTAAAGCAAGATGGGTGAACAAATTTTCGCCATCTTACTAAATTGATATCAAGTTTGGTGAATAAGAATATATATTATCTATAAGCAAAATTATACTTAATTATATTAGAATGTCAGGTCAGTAGTAAAATACGCTTAAGAACCAGGAATATGCTAGCAAGATTCTAGTCATGGAATGGTACGATTTAACAATGATACCGCACCAATCAATACAGACAGCAGACGCCAAACAACAGTAGTTGTGGAGCGTATGAAACCGTTGATTCATGTAAGCAGTGGTCCTATTGTACCGTTTACCACCTATGTAGCAAGAGATTTTTGCAAGAAATCGTAAGAATGCCAGTTTATTATACCCCAAAAGTTTCTAGTAGTAACTGTTAAAAAGTGAGATTTAAAACAAATAATAGTTTTAAATAATATTCTGTCAAATATTGGGTAGAATACTCTTTGTCGAAGATTTAAAGTAAATACATTTTGGTATGGGTTCAGAATGCCTACTTAACAGCTTAACCTACAGAGAATGATGTGATTAGATGTGTTTCTAGATCCTGGGAAACCAATGGTTATGTGAAGCCTTTATCATACTAATTATACCCTTCTTGTTGGGTTGACCCGAAATTTAGAAACTGTTATGTACAGAATATTATTTGTTGTTGTTACAGGTCAGGACGCAAGGCATCCTGGCTAAGAGAGTGCTTTCGGCTATCGGCTTGAGCGTAAACCGTGGGCTCTTGCTGGTGTCGCTAGAGATGCTGCTGGGTGAGAGTCAGGGACCTCCGAACTGATGGCGTGAGGGATGCCTGCTGCCCGGTTGAGAGAAAATTCCTTTCGGCTATTGACTTGAGCGTAAATCGTGGGCTCTTGTTGGTGTCGTGAGATGGTTTACAGTTTCCTTTCGGCTATCGACTTGAGCGTAAATTGTGGGCTCTTGTTGGTGTCGTGAGATGGTTTACAGTTTCCTTTCGGCTATCGACTTGAGCGTAAATCGTGGGCTCTTGTTGGTGTCGTGAGATGGTTTACAGTTTCCTTTCGGCTATCGACTTGAGCGTAAATCGTGGGCTCTTGTTGGTGTCGTGAGATGGTTTACAGTTTCCTTTCGGCTATCGACTTGAGCGTAAATCGTGGGCTCTTGTTGGTGTCGTGAGATGGTTTACAGTTTCCTTTCGGCTATCGACTTGAGCGTAAATCGTGGGCTCTTGTTGGTGTCGTGAGATGGTTTACAGTTTCCTTTCGGCTATCGACTTGAGCGTAAATCGTGGGCTCTTGTTGGTGTCGTGAGATGGTTTACAGTTTCCTTTCGGCTATCGACTTGAGCGTAAATCGTGGGCTCTTGTTGGTGTCGTGAGATGGTTTACAGTTTCCTTTCGGCTATCGACTTGAGCGTAAATCGTGGGCTCTTGTTGGTGTCGTGAGATAGTTAAGAATTAATAGTAAGAAGTATATACTGTCTCGAATTGTATTATTGCTAAAAGTTCAACAATGCTATTTTGTGTTCACTACTTTGTTGGTTTGTATAAATAATAATGATAAGTTTGTTCTCCATTGGTGTCATAGCCCCACGGCGTTCCATTGCGAGGATAAACGAATCATAAATAAATTATATTGTAATAAGCTCGAGGTGCATTGTCCTCAAAATATTGTAAAACATTTTTTTTTTTTTAAAAGAGTAAGTATGGAGTTTCTTGTCCGTTCTTCTCCATTACAATCTACCTTTCCGAATGGACAGTAGAATCAATATCATTACTTTTAACTTTAAATTAAAGTTTATTAAAGTTCATAAGATAAAAGTTTTGACTATGACTTTGACACTACTATGTTTGTATGTTGTTAGTTTGTAAAAGTTATTAAAGTATAAGCTCGAACGACTAGCCAGGAACCCGATTGTTAGGTTTCCACCTGGAGTCGTGTGCAGGGACGCACACGATGTCAGGACGGACGATTGTTAGGTTTTGATCATGTTTAACGAATAATAGCTTGTTTTAAATAAAAGCGAATGATCTTATTACGCAATTTGGTTATTTGTTAGGGTTTTTGTTTTATATAAATACCTATATGTCTTAATAATTCCCAAGGGCTGCCATGGAGGCGATAATTTTTTATGGTAAACACTCGTTAGTTTGTTGAGTGTTTCTAGCTGTGGCTGGAGGACATTCGGTCGATGGCCGTCGCCTGAGACGCTTGTATAAAATAGAGTGCTCAAAGTCATATATACAGACATTGTTGTAAAATTGTATCTAGTGTATAGAACAGTTTTCTTACATTATAAAAGTAATGAACAGTTTGAGTTTGATTTCACATGTCACATCCAAGTACCTACTCGTTGTAAACCCGCTGACTCTTACACTTGTTTGTAATAAATTAGCTGTTGTGCAATTTGTTGTTTTGATTTAAAAGCTCATTTCGGTTTTTTTATGTTTGTTACCTCTGAAAACCGTTAAATTATGAACCGATTTGGATAATGCTTTTTGGTAGTGAACCCAGCTGGAGGCTAAACTTTTCGTCTAACTACAGTTAGCATCTTTGGCTTTCAGCTTTCAAGTAGCGCCCGATTTCTGTACAAATCTTATCGCTTGAAGAACTACTATAAATAAATATCTTTTATTTGAAAGTTCAGCTTATAATTAAAACAAATATTTAATATTTTAGCGGTAACTTGACCCTGTGAGTGAGTGTAATTAATTATTTGGAATATGAGCAGGGGGCAAATCCGCTACATGCTTGGGTCTTTTACTGGGTACTTTGGAGCCAACGACATGCTCATGAAGATAGGTCAAACCGCGACACCCATGTGCAGGTTGTGTGGGGAACATACGGAACGCATGGAGCACCTTCTGTGCATATGCGATGCACTGGCTGGTAAGCGAATGAGTCTCCTAAGGGTGAAATTATTTCATCACCACTGCTCTCAAAACAGTGAAGGAAAACATCGTGAGGAAACCGACATGTCCTAGAACCAAAAATTCGGAGACATCTGACATCCACCAACCCGCACTGGGCCCGCGTGGTGGATTACTGCCCATTCTCTCTCACAAAGAGTAGGCCTGTGTCCCCGCAGTGGGAACATTAATTATATAACAATAAGGCTGATGATGATGATGATGTGATGATGAATGTTCTACTTTTTATTTTATTAGTATATCACTCGGTTTATGATACCTACTAATTTTTTTTTTTTTTTTTTCGATGTGGACGAATTTTTTGATGCACAATGAGGTCTTTTCCGTCTCCCTTTTGTATTTGTATATAGGTTTGTTTTTGTTTTTAGAATTTTCAATTGTATATATGTTAATAAAAATTATCTTTTTTGAAAAGACAATAAATAAATTTACAGTGCGAAAAATCACATTTTTTCTTTTGAATTTAGTTCCATATTTCCACACTCTACTCCGTTTTCAACCTCAATTTTTCATAGGATAAAAAAAAAGTTAAGTATACAGGAAAACTTAAATACTATGTGGATTACAAAAATATGCAAAAAATGACGTCATAGTAAGCAAAAACCATAGCGTCATAAAATAAGAGGAGGCCTGTGTCCCAGCAGTGGGAACATTAATAGGCTGATGATGATGATGAACATCGCTGACATCGCGAATGACACTTGTCTAGAGCCTAAAGTGCCTTACTATCACTTGACATCTTCGAAATTTTCGAAATAGGAGGTTCTATGTTCCAAAGCGTATGTTTTTTTTTTGTATTTCACCAATTTCTCCGTCAATTGTGAACCGATACGGAAAATTATTTTTTTGTCTGAAAGAGTATGTGTAAATTTATCCCATTTAAATTTGGTGAATATCTGGGAAGAACTTTGGAGATATACAACAGAACTGTTCAATATGTGCATGTCTGTTTATTCCATTTCATAATACAACATTACGCCAGTATGCTCTAAAGGGGTACGCAGATGTATACAATATTGGTACACTCTTATATCACTGGTTATGTTCAAGTTTCATGATATTCGGGTAATCTATTATGGCATTATAGGTACCTTACTGTGGAACTTGCCTATTAGGTACCACAACCAATAAGTGTAAAATAAAACACTTTTTTACAAAATAAAATACAACTGAGTTCCAAATAAAAACACTACAAAGTAAAAAATAACATATTTTTCGGCAGTCGGTGTCAAAAAACGAAGAAGAGAAAACAGGAACATCGACTTCCGAAAAAGAAGTTATTGTTCCAATCGCTATCCCCACGCTTTGGATGATAGACAGCGGCGCCACATTTAAATGAAATTCAAGAATTTGTTCTTATTTTAACAGGAAACACTCAGTATAATAAGCATGTACATTTAGATTCAAAGCTATAACTTCAATCTCCACGCTGTATTATTACGCTTCTAATAATACTTAAATGTTCGCTTCCATCCTAATTCACAACATTAGATCCGAGCTTGTGGTAAGTATCTACATTTTAGTTTAATCATAAACACACTATCTGGCAGATAGCTAGGTGGACTGGCGCCAGTTATATTATTTAATATTACACTGTTCTAATTCATGGCATACTAAAGAAAATTAATAACTGGAATGCCCTGCCAATCTGTTTCCTGGCAGCTATAACCTGAGATTCTAGACAAGTGTCATTCGATATAAGTGATGCCGATGGTCGTATTTTGGCAATTGGAAGGAAGATATTTTGGCAATTTGATATATATGACGATGAGGGAGAAGAAGCTATTGAAATAAATTGGGATATCGATAGGAATGTAGATGATTTACAAACCGAGAAAACAACTGCCAAGGAAACAGACACTTCTGCAAAACCAATAAAACCAAACCATCAATAACTGTTCGTTACCAGTCGTAACTAATTGAAGGTTATTATATATATATTTTGGCAATTGAAAGGAACTATACACCGATAACAACTGATTTGGACATATGGAAGTAGAATCCAGAAACTAAATAAATCGGGATATCAACAGGAATGCGATAAAGATGTTTTGTAAAATTACTCCTAAACCCAACACATATTCCAAGGAAACAGATACTCCTACAATACCAATAAAACAATCAATTACGACTGGTAAGTAACAAAACCCACATAGCACGTACATTTCACGGCGAGAAATCCGTCGAACAATTTACTATCCATCTGTCCGTTGCAGATCGTACTAAAATGATGCCTGATAACCGAACAAACAGACTGACTCATCCATCCATCCAAATGTCGATGTGCTAGAATGAAACACCGCGTCCATTGCACTTGAGATTAGAAATGAAACGAGACTAGTTAGATGCACTGCTGTTGGAACAGAAAAAAATATATGAGCTAATAGATGTAAATAGATGGTGGATTACGACTTGGATCGGGTGATACTGTGATGGAATTGAATGAATGAAGTTTGTAATGTACTCGTAACTGTTATTGGGCAATATTTGTGTGTTTCCGTTGTAGTTATCTTTAGAGGTGTTTCCACCGCTGTTCTTTTCTGACTAATTTCTTTGCGAGATCTAAGATTCTTGAATCGTTTCTCTGAGACTGATCGAGTCTTTTTAACTCAGCGCTTTTCTCATATTCATCATTCTGGCTTTCAGAAGTTGCAATGGTTTGGAATAGTGTGGCGGGTTTTCCCTAAAAATGTCTTTAGTGATGGTGTAAGGATCAGCTGTGCGGGTTTGAATGTTGGGAAAAGATACTAGCTCCTTTTGATCGTGCAGTAACCATAATGTTTATTTGGCTATCGTTGAGACCTTATCATCATCTGCCTAGCTTCTTCCAACTATGTTGCGGCGGCTTCCAGACCAATTGAAATCAGCTGAATATCATTAATTGACGTGGAGTCACTAGCTATCTTATCTCCACAACCCTGTGTTTGTATAATATCGTTCAGTCGTCGATCATTAAAATAAACTAGATCTCATAAATCTGTTAGACGGTGATAAGGTCAAGTGTTTTATTTTACAACATCTGATTACACTACAGAAGCTGATTCTGCCATAGTTGTAAAAAAACAAGGCCATGAAAAATAAAGTAAAGAAACTTAACCTCACTAAGCTGCAGTCGGTTTCCAGTGGCATAACCAACATACACAACTGAATGGCAGATTTTTCACATGCAGTGACTGCATATATAATTTACACAACCCGATTACTATATGACACGATACTCTTGCTTATCCTTAAAATATAAACAACACTGGCCAACAAGTAAAATTTAAAATACCCCCGAAACATTTTATTTTCATAATTTATATAGTAATCTACACGCTTCGATCGTCAATCTACCGAACACGTAATTATTACACGATTTATTTATTTATTTGGTTTGCCCTCGAAAATCCTTTATCCTTTAATCCTTTATTTTAACTATTCACAAAGTTTCACATCAGAATATACTTACATACTAAATTTATATAAAACCAAAAAAAAAAAGAAGCATACAAATATGACCCTTTGTGAGAGACTGGAGTCCATACTAGGATACCCTGTGTGACGGATCACCAGGCTCTCACCCGAATCAGCGTCTATGTCAATTAATGCTATACTTATATCTTTACAAATCACATCCAACACAACTACGAGAAAATATAAAAAGGGAAACATTTAATTCCAAACTAATAAACAAACAGAAAATAAAATACAATTTTGGTAGGTATCATTATCGAATAACAAGTGATGCTTACGAGAATGTGCATATCAAAGAAAGTTTGTATGGTGTCAGCGTGAGTGAGCGCATGTATGGTGGCTACTTAGACATGGATGGTAAGAGACCTACAAACATTCTACGAGGGAACAATGAGCAACTGCTCCGTGGCATCGTAAATACCCCGATTCAAACAGTAAAATGCTCATTACTTTTCTATGTCTTTCATCAAACCGATTTTCATCAAACATAGATAAGAACACTCTCGATAAAGTCACCATTAAAACCATTGATGTATTAAAAAGAGGAAGATACGAGACTGCTCACAGCGCTTGGTCCTACTAATCTAAGTGAATGCCCGTAGCGGGTACTCAGTCGCGCACGGCACATTGTTGATCACACAGCTCATTAATTTCAGTGTTTTATGTTTTTTTTTGCAATAAATACGCATCGAAATGACTTCTTGTATAGCTAAACAGTGTTTAAATAATACCAGGAAGAAAAATAAGTCCCACGGGATCACTTACCACTCGTAAGACAGTTAAAAAGGTTAATTTGTTGAAAATTACAATAATATTTAATGTTTGCTTTGCCATATTTGTGAGAGCGAGATAGATTTTACACACATGCGTGAGAGACACGATACGCACATATTGCAATGTTATTTCATAATAGTAAACATTTGGTGATTCGGCCAACGTTCGGCGGCTAACGCGATTTCGATTGCACTACAGCGCCGTCTCATATATCTGTCCTTGTCTATCGGTAACTGTAGATTTGCGACTGGTGATAACACTGAACACAGATGTGCGAGTTTTGGTGCATGTAGTCGTGCGCCGAGCCACAGATAATATAATACTAGCATACAGATGCCTCATCCCATACAAAAAAACCGTGCCGACGTAACTAGCAGTTTTCATCTGCTTAATCTTCTTATTTTTGTGAGTACATCAATCGCGTTTGATCCCGTTTCACGGCAATAGATGGTGAATATATAAGGAATAGCAGCGCCTTCCAAGTAAAAGGGTTTACGAGGTTCATGAATATTTTTTTCTTTAAATACAGTGAAGGTTCGTTTTATAGTATTTTTTTGCACGTTGTTATAGTTTTTTTGCACCAATATGTGTTAAAATGCAAATTTTAACAATCGAGTTGAATGCCTCAGAAATTTATAAATGCGCCATCTATGGCATCAATTTTAAATGATCCGTTCAAATAATCTTTGAAATGTGAATTAAGAGCCCAATATTCCATAATTTTGTACTTAGGAGAGTTAATTAAACAAGAACATACAATGTTTATGTTCAATTCCAGATAATGGTAATTTTTAACACAATTCTATTGAATTGTGTGTACATGTCGCGTCATCTAGTGAGATTTATTTGAACCAAATATTCTTTCTTAACAATGAGACCCCGTGGCCGAGCCCAGGTTTTCCGATCGCCATCTTAGCGCGTAACGTTTCTTCCTCTTTTTAATACATCAATGATTCAAACAATAAAAAACACAATCAGAATCGGCTCATCAGTTTAGGAACTATAATGCCACAGGCAGACACACAAACGCACAGATACACTCGTCAAACATATAACACCCCTCTTTTTCCGTTAGGTTTAAAAACGTACACAGAAAAAGAAATAAAACACCGTGCCGCATCACACAGTGGACACAAACCCCAGACAGACGTCATAATGCGCGCAGCAAAATTTGGCAGGAGAGTCGCTATTATCAGACCGCCTGTACGATTTATACCTCCAATCTGTTCCCCAGTACACCCCGTTATCGAGATACGGACACATGAGCTAGTGGAGATACTATCGTATTGCCATCGTCAAAGATAACACTGAATATATGGGATTATGAGAACTGATTCACCAGTTCCGGTCGATGGTGGCCGTGAACTGCCTTATGTTTTGGTTTTGCTATGATTTTGGTTTATCTGAAATGCGTTATCAGCAATGCAGCATCATTTCAGAATGTAAATGTCTGTTTTATGTTTGGATCTAGTAATGTCACAACTTTGTAGCCGGAAAGTTTTTAAACTGTCATGGAGTGACCATGACACCACCAACACTAACATTTACATTAGAAACGGGATATTTACCAAACTCGTAACAAACAGTAAATATCCTGTTTCTAATGTTAATGTTAGACCAATCGGACTACCAGACGTACGGCGATGCGCCATCGATACATGGTAGACATCCCACCCATACGTACAAAACGTTTTAGGAACACTTTTATTATGTGTACAGTTAAGGAGTGGAATTCCCTGCCGGAGTCTGTGTTTCCCGATAGCTACAATCTAGGGGTCTTTAAGTCAAGAGTGAATAGGTTATTTCTAGGCAAGCGTGTTTCACCGTCGACCACATCATCGCTTACCATCAGGTGAGATTGTGGTCAAGCGCGAGCCTATAGATTACTTAAAAAAAAGTTAATGTTAGTGTTTATAGCCGGAATTATGAATGTACCAAGACTATTTCGGATAAGATTCAAAATTAGATTATCCGGAAAAGAACTGGCGTCACTGACATAGCTGGCAGGTTAAGCAAATAAATTGTCGAAGGACAGATAGCTGATGGGGCAGAAAAGTCTTAAAGTGGAAACCGTGGAACAGTAAGAGCAGAGTAGATGGTAGGACGTCCCGTAGCAAGGGTATTAATGAACTTATAAAGTTGGCTACATACTGGATGCCGAAGGCAGGGAATCGGGTGTTGTAGTAAACTTGGGATTCTTAATGTCCAGCTATGATGTACGATAGGCTACTTTAATTCATGCCAAATTGACGCGATAACAAATCGTGACAGATTCAGATTTACGCAAAATGTCATGGAACGTCATTGGAAAGGATGATCTCTCACAAGTTACGTCACCTTGTTACATGTCTAATTATTTCACCACGAAGTAATTCTTCGTTATGACCTAAAGCAGCAAAAATATAAGAAATAGAATTCCACTTAATAATTCTCGGATGATGAAAAGATGCTCTATTATTCAAAGATTTACTTCCTACTTCTAAAGGAATATTTATTCAGTATTCCAACAGAATTCCATTCAGGAAATCCCCTGACTTCATAAGGTGCGTCTACGCTAGATTAGCCGAGCACGAGCGGAGTATGAGCCGATCACAAATTTGTGTAGTGTGGGCTGACTTACAAGCTTCAAACGAGCGCGCTTTGATCATTTGGTTGGTTCATGGTCAACTGTGCTCCGCCAATTGTCGGTTTGTGATGAACACAAAGGGTTTTGCATCGCGCTCGTGGACGTTTTGAGAGAGAGACGTTTGGCCAATCGCTCGAGCATCATAGAAACGTGGACAGAAGATGTTTTTTTGCATTTAATTGTTAAATTGGACAGTTGCTTCTTGACCTCTGAAAGTGATTAACAAATCTAGATTTTGTTGACTGGATCTGTCTTTATATAAATTTTTAGATCCTAATCGTCTTGGCCTTTTAGCTTTTTTACTGGCTTGGGTTATAATAATCGCTGCAACAGCAGCATATAGAATGTAGCTGACCCCCGCCGGTTTCGCTCCCGTAAAAATAGCCTATGTTACTCTGGAATAATGTAGCATTCCATAGGTGAAAGAATTTTGAAAATCGATCCAGCAGTTTCGGAGCCTTTTCAGTACAAACCAAAAAAAAAAAATTACCTCTTTATAATATTGGTATAGATTCGCCAAGAGCCGCAAGCACATTTCGCAAAATTACGTTCGAGAACAGTGATCGTTGTTGGTTTGTTGTAAGTCCAAACCAAGAACAATCTTTGACACTTGACGCCACGAACGACGACGCCTCAAACGGCTCGTGCTCGGCTCGTCTAGCGTAAACACACCCTTAAGTTGTTACTCATTCATCACTCAGAAATAATTTCAACGTTCAATTGAAAGCAATTCTATGAAGTTCAAGCACTATTTATATAAATTAATAAGTTATATGTAAGGCCGTGTTCATACATAATGCATTAAATTACCGCCTTTGATTTAAATCTAAACTTGTTGAACATGAAACATGTATGTATGTATTTATTCATCTTACAAGACTAAAGTATAATTGATGCATGTTATTGGATTGTTATTACCTATTAATTGCAGATTTGATTCTGAAGAAAATGCCAGTTTTATAATTATGTGTTATCCTATTAAGAATTAATCAGTCACCTGTCACGTCTTGCCAGAGATAAATAAATTTGCTATTTTGTTTCTTATAGGAATCAAGACTGATTCCACACGTGGGCACAAAACGTCTTGGCAAAATTTTCATTGTGCGCAAGTATTGGAGAAGTGGAGAGAACTGCAAGAGCAAGTGAAATTGGAGAAAAAGAAGGGTAACAGACTGAAAACAAAATATTCTAAAACCGAGCATGTAAAATTGTGTAATTAATAAAATTGGCGACAACAACACAACACCTAAGCGGGACAATGAAAATAGACAAAAAAATGTATAGCAATCCAGGCCCGCCTGCCGCATTGGTTTTAAAAACGAACCAATTCAGTCAAGCAACATAAAATATCTTCCAACCCAATGGTCACCGTGGAAGATTATGAACAATACCAAACTCTAAATCTGAACTAAATAAAGCCAAAACGGATGGCCAAGGCTGGAAAATCAGCCGTAGATGTAAACACATTGGAATTCTTTGGAGGAAGCCTGCACCTGCAGAAGAGTTCTTGTAGATAAATTCTGTTTTCATTTAATGGTTTTTGTAATAGTATTAGTACATGTAACTTATTATTTAGTAATAAGCACACCATTTTTACATATATCTTAATTCATAAGTAAAAAAAATACAAGATTTATATATAAAGAAATTAAAGAAGGAAAAACAAAATAATTTTTTATAATAAAAACCGCAATATCACAAGAAACAAACATTTATTATCCTTGTATTTTTACCCGACTGCCGAAGGAGGGTAATGTGTTTATCAGTCCATGTATGTAAGTATGTATGTATGTATGTATGTTTGTTCCTATATGGCGTTCCAGAGACCAAACGCGTTGGCCGATTTTGATGATTCATACGTCAATCGATGCGTCTTAACCCTGCGAGTGTCATAGGCTACATTAAAATTGGACAATAGAAAAATGGCGGATTTTGTGTGCCATATTGTGGGGGCCCAAATTTTTTTTTCTTACAAACCCATTGTGTGGTGTATCAAAATAAAGGATTTTAAGAGGTGATTTCAAAAATATATAACACTTATATGTTTAAATGTATCTAATTCGAAAAAAAAACTAACTAAAAAGTTGTAAATAAAAAAACTTAATTCAAAAAATCAAAAAACCCGACAGCTTCAAAAGCGAACTGAAAAGTCGGAAACAAGGAAAAAATCATGCTGTGCAGGCGGAGGATACACCAGATTTTGGTCAGCCAGCCCGCGAATATGTATCCTCCGACTGCACAGCATGATTTTTTCCTTGTTTCCGACTTTTCAGTTCGCTTTTGAAGCTGTCGGGTTTTTTGAATTAAGTTTTTTCATTAACTTTGCTATTTTATTTCTATTAATAGTAAGAAGAAAGAATAAAAATTTATTACACACGTGAGCACAAAACGTTTTGGCAAATTATTCATTGTGCGTTTACACCTAACCAGTAGAATTTCTCCCAGAGTCCGTGTTGCCTGATGGCTGAAAACCGATCCCTGAAAGCCAGAATCAACAATGACGACAACTAGAAAAGCTCCGACACCATAAAGCTCGATGATTCTCGGCAAAACGATTCGACAATATTGGATCCCACACCAAATTAATCAGAAAATAAGCGGAGAAATAAGAAAACACTTTTATAAACTACAAAAAAACATAACATCACCTGTACTTATATTAGATTCATATCAGCGTTGCCAGAATATAACTTTAGTTACATTTTAAGTTAATTTTGACCTTCTCGTGTAACCTCTCGTGTTACATCGACTCAAAATGTAACTTTGACGTTACTTTTAGGACTTCATAAAAAATATTAAAATATTTGTCAGCAAAAAAAAATAATCATGAAACTGAACGCATCTAAGAAAGATTTCGTTCGTCGTGTTGTCGCACCTTATTTTGTGACACACAAATTTACGTATTCCATATTCACTCACTCACTCACGTCACGTGTATTCTAAATCTTCCATCCCGCTTACTTCGGCGAGCGAGTGAGCGTATTAGTATCGTTTGCCGCATAAAATAAGGAAATGTAACTTTTCTAACGAAAATTTAACTTTTTGAGATGTCTCATGTAATGTTTGGCTGTCAGCCACTGGCAACACTGGCAGATATTGCCAGACGCCATGATGACGTTAGTTTTGTCTTCTTGCAAAATGTTTTAATCTTTTATTTTAACAACATATCGCACATAAACAAAATGAATAACGACCTTAATCGTGTTAAGATTAATTAAACTGTTAAATTACCTTTTTTAAGCCGACTTTATCTCGAATTTACAGCGTTTATATAGACTATGTTTATTAATTAAATGTCAATGACAGAAAGTACAGAATATATTGATTCTTGGGCAATAAAAAAACCGACCAAGTGCGAATCGGACTCTCACACGAAGGGTTCCGTACCGTAATCGCAAAAAACGGCAGAAAAACATGTTTGTTGTATGGGAAACCCACTTAAATATTTATTTGATTCTGTTTTTAGTATTTGTTGTTATAGCGGCAACGGAAATACATCATTTGTGAAAATTTCAACTCTCTAGCTATCACGGTTCATGAGATACAGCCTGGTGACAGACAGACAGACAGACAGACGGACCGCGGAGTCTCAGTAATAGGGTCCCGTTTTTACCCTTTGGGTACGGAATCCTAAAAAGAACTGCCATACAATCTTCTTTAAAATATTATGATTCTTTATTCACAAGCCGTGTCCATAAAAGAAATGACGATGAACTTCTATGCAAATACTCATTTAGCCTATTAAACCCCATCTATACTAATAATATTATAAAGCTGAAGAGTTTGCCTGTTTGTTTGTTCGAACGCGCTAATCTCAGGAACTACTGGTTGGAATTAAAAAATCTTTATGTGTTGGATAGCACATTTATCGAGGAAGGTTATAGGCTTTATAACATCACGCTACGACCAATATAAGCGGAGCATAAATGAAAAATGTTGCAAATATGCGTTTTTGTTTTCCTATTTGAGAGCCTCCGTTGCGTGCGCTGCGTAAGCGGTTAAAGTTACGCAACATTCATGTATTTAGGGTAGGTAGGGTAGGGAAGGTAGGATAGGGTAGGTAGGGTAGGGTAGGGGTTGGGTAGGTGGGTAGCCAGATGACGGGAGCAAAGCCCCGTGGGACAGCTAGTAAAGGAATCAATTGCCAATAACCCTGCCTTTTAGCTAACTTTCTGTATATAAGACACTATTGTGTAAAATTACAATATTATTCGAATTTAAGAATTTTATTAAGTAGAAAACCAACATTACACAAGTAAAATTTCAAAATTTAAAAACCCCCGACACATTTATCTTGCGACAAGTAAAATTTCAAAATTTAAAAACTCCCGACACATTTATCTTGCGTAAACACCCCGATTCAAACAGTAAAACGCACATAACTTTTGAAAGGCTCAACCGATTTTATTCAAACATAGCTAAGAACACTCTCGATAAAATCACCTTTCAAACAAAAAAAACTAAATCAAAATCGGTTCATCCGTTTGGGCGCTATGATGCCACAGACAGACACACAGATACACAGCAACAACGTGAAACTTATAACTCCCCTCTTTTTCCGGCGGGGTTAAAAATCACCTTTCAAACAAAAAAAACTAAATCAAAATCGGTTCATCCGTTTGGACGCTATGATGCCACAGACAGACACACAGATACACAGATACACAGCAACACACGTGAAACTTATAACACCCCTCTTTTTCCGGCGGGGGTTAAAAACACTTCATTGCAGTATAACGTACACGCACTTGCGTGGGAAGCAACACTATTTTTTTTATAATAGGCACCCTACTACACGTAGATGATTGCTGACTTGCAAATCTTTACAACATGAAATCAGCAATCAGCTATCAAAGCATATAGCTGACGAAAACTGCAATATCACGGTTAACTAACAGTTTCAGTAGTACCTAAAGGATTTCAACCAGTTTGTCGGTTTTTTAGGGTTCCGTAGCCAAATGGCAAAAAACGGAACCCTTATAGATTCGTCATGTCTGTCTGTCTGTCTGTCCGTCCGTATGTCACAGCCACTTTTTTCCGAAACTATTAGAACTATGCTGTTGAAACTCGGTAAGTAGATGTATTCTGTGAACCGCATTAAGATTTTCACACAATAAAAGAAAACAAGTAAAATTTCACAATTTAAAAACCCCCGACGCATTTATCTTGCGAAAACACCCCGATTCAAACAGTAAAATGCCCATAACTTTTGAACAACTGAACCGATTTTATTTAAACATAGCTAAGAACACTCTCGACGAAATTACCTTTCAAACAAAAAAAAACTAAATCGAAATCGGTTCATCCGTTTAGGCGCTATGATGCCACAGACAGACACACAGATACACAGATACACAGCAACACACGTGAAACTTATAACACCCCTTCTTTTTCCGGCGGGGGTTAAAAAGAAAAAAAATTGGGGATTCCCATACTTGAAACTGAAGCCAAAAAAATTTTTTTTCATCATACCCATACGTGTGACCCCACACGTATGGGTTTGATGAAAAAAAATCTGTGGATAGGTCTTCAAAAATGATATTGAGGTTTCTAATATTATTTTTTCTAAACTAAATTTAAAAATTGTCTAAATAGTTTGCGCGAGAGACACTTCCAAAGTGGTAAAAAGTCTGTCCCCCCCCTGTAACTTCTAAAATAAGAGAATGATAAAACTAAAAAAAATATAATATATGATGTATATACATATATTATGATGTACATATAACTATGTAAACTTCCACCGAAAATTGGTTTGAACGAGATCTAGTGAGTAGTTTTTTTCAAAGTCAAAAGTCAAAGTCAAATATATTTATTCAATTATGCCAATAAACGGCACTTTTGAACGTCACATAAATTAAAATTAAAAGTAATAAAAAAATAATTAAAAGTAATAAAAAAAATAAGATAAAAAAAAAAAAAATGGTTCTACCGTGCATTCAGAAAGTAGATTGTTATGGAGAAGAACGCACAAGAAACTCCATACTTACTCTTTTAAAAAAAAATGGTTTTACAATATTAACATATTTTTTAATACGACATAAATCTTAAACCGCAATTTACCAAGTACGGAACCCTTCGTGCGCGAGTCCGACTCGCACTTGTCCGGTTTTTTTATTGGTTGTATTCCGGGGAGTATGCGATGGAAATGCATGATCTAATTCCGCTCAGCCCGTTTCATCATCGGACTACAAGACATACGGCGGTGCGCCATCACAACGTTTTGGAAATACTTTCATTATGCGTACAGCTAAGGAATGGAATTCCCTGCCGGAGTCTGTATTTTCCGATAGCTAAAAACTAGGGATCTAACTCTTCAAGTCAAGAGTGAATAGGTTACTTCACCGTTGACCTCATAATCGCTTTTTTTTCAGGTGAGATAGCGGTCAAGTGCGAGCCTGCCTACAATAAAAAATCTCTATACACATAACCAAAACTCGCGGATCAACAAAGGTATCATTAGTCGATTATTCAATCGGATCAAACGGATCGATTGCGACATATCTGTCACTCAGCCGGGACAGAACGGGTCGGCACGTTTGCGAGTGCCGAGTTTTTGTGCAATGAAGTCATAACCCATAATATCGTCCTTGTTAAGGGGAACACCTTATAATGACAAGGTATTATTTTGACACGTTGTTATTATTAGGCTGTTTGATTTGGACATAAAAGGCGTATTAGTTACATTATTAACCAGGCTACCAGGGTCTCATCATCATCATCATCATTTCAGCCGAAAGACGCCCACTGCTGGACATAGGCCTCCCCCAGGTGTCGCCACATTGACCGATCCCGTGCGTCTCGCATCCAGCGCCTTCCCGCAACCTTAACCAGGTCATCGGTCCACCTAGTGGGAGGCCTTCCAACGTATCGTCTTCCGGTTCGCGGTCGCCACTGCCACTTAAGTTCGGCAATTCTTTGGGCAATGTTGGTAACCCTGGTTTTTTGCGGATCTCTACATTTCTGATTCGATCACGCAAGGATACTTTGAGCATAGCCGTCTCCATTGAATAACTGTAAGTTTTCTGATGAGGCCCATTGTGAACGACCACGTCTCAGAGCCACTGGCAAAACACACTGATGATAGACTTTCGGCTTAAGACACTGTGTTAAGTTGGACGAGAAGAGACCGCGCAACTTCCCGAACGCTGCCCAGCCGAGTCAGATTCGACGGTTGACCTCGAAGTTGGTAGTTTAGTTTCCTAAAATTATGATAATAGATTTTTTATATTAGGCTCGCCCTTTATCACAAAGGACTAAAACATAATTGGCGTAATGGGGGTGTCTGCAGATACACCTCTGCTTAAACCTTCGAAAAATACAGCCATGATATTATGAGTTGCCATTCCATATCGAAACCCAATAATGTCTGCAGAGTTACACAAACAAATTTGATATGACCGTATTGTTTTTTTAAAACTTGCGCTTTAAGTACTGATCAGACTACAAGGCGAAATATTCAATTACGTCATCCATAAATAAGTCCCTATGTTTGACTGAACTAAAATTGAGAAACGTTTCAGCAAATTCACCTTAATTTTCATAAAAACTTACAACCAGACATATGATGTAATGTTCATCTTAAAAATGTCTTTATAGACTATTGTTTAACTGTTCCCACAATTACTGCATGTAACATAAAAACTAAAGAAGTTTGCAAAATAATAAACTTACCTACAAAATGAATGAATTCATTGCCTAAATTGAAAGTGAAATAGATAGGTATCACGAACCTGCACAGGCTACAAAACTGCTACAAACACTACGAGTGTCAGAACACAAAGGAATTATTCAGCTGGAATAGGCTGATGCTATGAAGTATGCACGTACTCAAAGCAAATAGTCGGTAAAAAAGCAAAACAGAACTTCTATGCCTTAACGTGAATATCTAAATCAACGAAGGGTATGTCTTTTTTAACTTTAAAAACTATTTATGAGGCTACTTACTTGGGTTGTATTTGTATGTGCTATGTGGCGCCTGCCTATTCGCCTTTTGTGTTCTGTCTGCTACTTGATATGGAGGGAAGTGAAAATTTTGATTTTTTCCTACTTCTCCTTTATTCTTTTCTGATTAATTTCGTTGCGGGATCCAAGACAGTGAAATTCATTCTCCGGGTCTTCGTCGAGCTTCATTGCCTCGGCGCTTTTCTGGTGTTCGCTACTGTTGTTTCTGACTTTCAGGAGCCAAAAAACCCAAAAAAATACTCAAACAAGCTTTGAATTGGAATCCCCAAGGGAAGAGAAAGTGTGGCCGTTCCAGTCAAACCTGGCGTCGCATCGTGTTGGCAGAAGCGACGAGCATTGCTGATCGAAATTAATTGGCACGAGTCGAAGCGTGAAGCTCAAGACCGATCGCGGTGGAACACTTCTGTGGACGCCCTCAGCCCCATCTAGAGGACATAGGACATTAAGTCAAGTATAAAGTACTCAGGTTTTTAAAGTGCTAACACATCTTCTTCTTAGCGTGTCGATGGCAAATATAAAAAGTTAAATATTGGCCCAGAATTCAGCCACGGCAACACCATTCGGTGACGCAGTCATAAGGTCTTCGCAAGTACAGGTGACAGGGCATGCTGCGTACTCCGTGAGATGGGCTATGGTCTGCGGGGAGATTCTGCACAAGCACTGAAGACTAGTGCCATCAGAGAACCCCCACCTGTGGAGGTTGTCCTTACTGCGGCCAACCTGAGTACGGAGTCGATTTAGGGTTTTCCAGGTCGACCACGGCACAGTGTGCCCAGGCGGAAGGCTCTCCGACGGCCCAAAAAGTGCTAACACATGAAATGAGCCTACATGGCCCTTAAATAAGTCAAGCATTCTTTAAAACTCAAACCTCTCTTCTTCTCAATGCCTTCGGATCAAAAGCATTCCTATTTTCCTAGCATAACACAAACTGCCCCTTAAATAAAAACTAGTTTATTCCCTAACACTACAGTTAACCAGTCAATACTAATTACCATTTGATGAGAGATAAGGCAAACGTGAGTGGCTTAGAACGCACAACTGTGACATATCTCACAAACATAGTCGAAAATCTCTTAGAAAAATGTGACAAGTTCCCAACTTGATATTATGTCATGGTCGTGAATGTAGCTGCTAAGATTAACACACACCTTTCAAGACAAATTATGTTATATATTATTTTGACGTAACATTTTTGTGGTGTTATTTATACTGCATTTTTTGCACGAGGTTGTCTTAGATTGTTTGCGACAGGATTAGAATTATACGATATGTCATAATTGTTTTTCGTTACTCATATGATCGTAATATCGCGATAGTACCCCGTCTATGACTCTTCGCATGTATACCTTTAGCTATAAGGTTCATGAAACAGCCCAGTTTTGCTGGTTTACCTCCTTAAGTGTAATCATAATAATATTCGTTGGTCATGAAAGAAAAAGTTTTTTTATTTTTCACTTTTTACTGGTCTCATAATGGACAAGTTCTATAATGGTATGTATGTTCTATGGTTCAAGGTACCTATAATGTACACAGTGATACCAGAATAGATTACCCGAATAACATGTAACTTGAACATAACCGGTAGAATGAGAGTGTACCAGGGTGAATTGTACACATCTGCGTGCCCGTTTCTTAGAGCATACTGGCGTGATAGTATTTTATGAAATGGTGTAAACAGACATACATGCGATTGCAGCTATTCCGAGAGATTTGCCGACATTTATTGAAGAGTTTTGTGTATACCAAATTTAAATTTGACTTTTTTGGAATAAACTTCTTTCGAACAAAAACAGAATTTTGCAAATCCGTTTATATATAACGAAGGTATGCCCGAACATATATATATATTTAATATAATAATAAAGCTTTATTTATTCCTTACACATAGTTTACATTAATTCTAAACATTATTTGTAGTGTTAGTATTATATTTATTCTAGTTTGTTAGTTTAGTTTAGTTAGTTTTCTAGTTTATTAAACTGCGTTAACGCGTTTTGTAGTAAGGACCGCTTTAGCGGTGAAAGCCTCCTCCATTTCCCTCCATTTAGCTCTGTCTCTTGCCAGTCTGCTCCAGGTATTTCCCACTGTGGCAACTATGTCATCACTCCATCTTATGAATGGCCTTCCCTTCCGTCTTTTATTATTAAATATACATATATATATTGTATATATATTTTCACATATATATATATAAAGCTCATGACACCTGATAAATATGATGTGGAATTTTCATTTCCAAGTCGATGACGGAAGAACCCAGCAGGTATCAACATCACATATGACTAAGATATGTAGGTAATTGTAATAATCGTCTCGTCACGGCTATTCAGCGTAAATTTCCCATTGCCCTAGGTTATGAAAATGCCTAAGAAACTACATGTGTTTAAATTTTTTCCTTAACTATGCAAACGTGAGTAATTGCTTATCTTCACGTCACCGTCTAATCGGACTTCAATATTTTTGGCAAATATTTACATATTTTATTATTATCTTTACATAGAATACGTCATGTTTGCATACTAATAAGCCGTTAGGAATAATCATGAACTCGAATATGGTGAGGGTAAACAACACCTGCCAAATATGTAAACACCTACAACAGACGACACATAATACCAACGAATATACAAAAAAAATCATCGACACAATTTAATAAAACTTGCCAACAGTTGCACGAATTCTGTTAATGTCCATTGTAAATCACAACTGAATCGAATTCCCGCCGTAATCCTAACCCTCAGACGTAAAAAGATCGTATTACGTAAAAATTGTATGTACAGCTGCTGCCAAAACAACGCCCTCACGTAACTTAAATATAAGTACAATGTTTACAAGCTGCAGAATACATGATAAAATAAAATTATCAGCCCACTATACATCAACCGCTGTTACAAATCCGCCTACTACCTCCGCTGGAATCGAACCCACAACCACCTACATTGTGCTGAATGTTGATATCTCAAACTTGAAAACTAACAGGAAAACATGTGAGATGACATGTTTAACTTAAGGTTACACTAGTCGATCATTCTTCCAAACGTAGTCTGGCGATTACTCCACTGTTTGACGATGTACTTTAAAAATAAAAAATTATATCAATTTGTCACAACATTATCTAGCCTTGTATGGAAACAAAACAGTAAAATATTTGAAAGTTATGAGCGTCGAAAATTCCATATTTCAACACTAATTTTAACGCAACTTTGGGCGAAAATAAATACCATAAGAAGAATGAAAATAGCAAAACGGCCTCCATAGAGGAATAGATTAGTAATGCAACAAAGCAAATAATTTTATTTTGAAAATATACATTTAGCCGTTTTTTCATGATATCTAGACTCCCAAAGGACTGTTTATAAAATTTCGCGCGCTCGTTTTCGTCCTAAATCATCATCCATTTCGATAAAAACTTGCAAAAGTGCTAATTCGTACGAGAACTAGCTTCTTACTGCTCATCACAGCATCAATCTCTTTCGCACGTGTTGTCGGATGAGATGCATGCATTTTAACCCCGCGCACAAAATAGTTCGTGCCGTTGACTAGGCGAACCTTAACAAACAAAACTGATCGAGAGTCAAATGACAGTTTCTTATCCAAACTTTTGTAATCCGCGATCACGCTGACCAGCCATTTTAGGGAGTGACATCATAACATTGTTTTTCTCCATAAATGACGGCATATTAAATTAACACGTGTACACAATCTAAAAGAGAGCACTTTAACGTTTTTGTTGAAGTTTTTATGATTGAATAATTTGAGAAGCGCAAAAAACTATCGAATGTGGTTCTATGACTCAACGTCGGGAAAACTACTAGATTTGGGTGCGACTTGGACGCAGACGAAATACATTATTTTAACGGATTTTTATTACCTAATCAAGATGGTGTAACGGTGACTTATGATCGTCAACTGTTAAAACGTTTGGTTGGAATAGTTTTATCACATTTTAATGACATGAAATCTTTGTAATATCGGATTTAAAAAAAAAATTGGACAGATATCTTTTTTATTTTCTTGCTGCTGATCTGCTATCTGCCACTGATTTGTGCCTTTAGAACAAAATGTGCTCATCTGAATGAACTGCCTACGTATTTCTATTCCCACCTAATTAGTATTTTATATGCCACATCGTTTAGAGAAGATTAGCTATTTTCTAACTCAACATTAGTTAATTATTTGCAATGGAGCCGTCTTACTCTACCCTCTACTACAGGGGCCATCAAATGGTGGACTACGGTCCGAACCGCCGACCTATTTTGTGTGGACCTTAAGTAAACAATACAATAAAATTTCGGAGTAGACTTACCGATAAACATCTGACAAATAGCCTGCACCAACATTAGTCCAAAATTCGAACGGTTAATTCAAGGCAAAAATTGACATTTTTCACATGACAAGAGCGAGCGAAGCGAGCACGGGAACTTACGACACGGATAGATTACGTTCAAAGGGGATGACGGGAGCTGAAGTGTGTGTTGTTCGCGGGCTTGTTAGCTGGCAGTCACACTCACTTATCACGAGCGGCCATATTCCCCTGCATGCCAATGTCAAGACTATTTTCAAACAACTCATCAAGCTTGGTGATTACTTATCCAAAAATTGTCAAAGTCTTTGCCCAAAGTGACATTCTGTTGGCAATAAAGTTTGTCAAAAAATCAAAAATGTATGTCATTGACATGAGCTATCGAAATATGTACCACGGGGTCAACCCAAACATTTTGGCATTGCAGATCGCCATCGTCGATAAAATGCCACTGTATCGAGCTTCAGGTATTAGTAGCTCCATGTTTAGCCCAAAGACAAATGAAGCACTAAATGAATAATAATTTTTTTTATGTTTAATAATTTTTTTATAGACCAACTAAAAGGGAATACAAATTGTGCTAATAAAACTGGGACCTTACCTAATCACTCCAAAACATTATTTATGTATCCAACTACACCCGATGAAATACACACAATAATTTTAAACTTAAAAAATACTAATAGTACTGGATATGACAATATATCGACAAAAAATTTAAAACAAGCGCCAATTAAATTATCCTACATATTAAGTCATATCATTAACCTGTCAATCCAAAATGGTCACTTTCCTGATAGACTTAAATTAACAATCATTAAACCACTTTTCAAGAAAGATGATACCTACAATATGAATTGTTATAGGCCCATAGCATTAGTACGGGTCCTTTCTAAGATCTATGAAAGAGTTATTTATGTCAGGATAAATGACTATTTTGAAAACTTTAATTTATTTGCTAAAGAGCAGATAGGTTTTAGGAAAAATAAAACCATTAATATGGCAGTCTTTGATTTTTTGAGCACAGTTATGAGTAGCTTAGACAATAAAATTCCGGCGTGTGCATTGTATATGGATCTAAGTAAAGCGTTTGATTATGTGGATCACAAAATTCTGTTAAATAAATTATATAGTTATGGTATTCGGGGTACTTCATTAGATCTGATAGCTTCTTATCTTACCAACAGAAAGCAGTCCACATTAGTTACTCGAGTATGCACAAAAACTAGAAAAGAAATTAACTACACATCGGAATACAGAGAAATCAAACAAGGCGTCCCTCAAGGAAGTGTTTTGGGCCCTCTGCTGTTCATCATTTACATAAATGACCTTCCAAAAGTAGCCAATCATCCCTCTATACTTTTTGCTGATGATAGTACTATCGTTTTTACAAGTAAGGATAAGGAATCTCTAGAAAAAGATATAAACAGCACTCTAAGTGATATTATAAAATGGCTGACTAATAACAATTTGAAAATGAACTTTGACAAAACTAAAATTATGATATTTCGCAATCGTAAAGCCCAATTTACTGACCTTAATATACAATATGCAGGTAACAAAATAAATGAGATAGCAACTACAAAATTCTTAGGCATGTCAATTGATTATAATTTGAATTGGAAGACACATGTTGATACCTTGAATCAGAAATTAAATAAGCAATCATACGCTCTACATATGCTGGCAAAAACGGTAAACACCTCTGCTGTACTTGCAGCATACCATGGCTACGTGGGATCCTTGATAAATTATGGTGTTATATTCTGGGGTCATTCCACCAATAAGGATATGGCATTCAAGGCGCAAAAGCGGTGCATTAGGGGTATGTTTAATATAAACCAGACTGATAGCTGCAAACCATATTTTATCAAGCATAATATATTAACATTGCCGTCAGTCTACATTTATGAGATTGCTAGCTTTGGAAGAACGAACAAACATCTTTTTGATAGGTACAGAAGTATGAGGCATAGTGATAAAATTTGTTGCAAATCTTACAAGACAGCCTTATATTCCAAAAGCATTTTCAGTATGACGCCGCGTATATACAATCACTTGCCTAAGTCCATACTAGAAACTCAATCACTCGACGATTTCAAAAAGAAATTAAAAAGATTCTTGCTATGTAAATGCTATTATAGTATTCAGGATTACTTAAAAGAGGATGTAAGGACATATTGTTGATGTGACTAGTGCGCAAATTTAATTAATAATTTTATTATTAATATTATTACTTTGACATTTGCTTTGATTTTACTTTGACATTTACTTTAACATTTATTTACAAATTTATCTTGACATCCTCATTTAATCAATGACATTTTTAATTTAATTCATCTAGTGACATTATTGATAGCTTAAGATTTGTTATGTTTCATTGTCGCCACGCAGTGAAATTAACAAAACGAAATAAATTGAAATTGTGTTTAATTGTAAAGTATTTTTTGCAAGTAAATGTGTGAACTTGCTTGTGATTTGCATGCCTCAAGGTGTAATATGGTTGGACTGTGCTATATTTTTTAACAACTTCATGTAATTACCCATATTAGCAAATAAATGATTATGATTATGATTATTATTATGAATATATAGAAACCTTAGATAAAGTACCTATAGATGGAGCCATGGCGTGGCCGCACATGAAACAACAATAACAATAACACTTTGGCTTTCACAGCCTAGAACACTTCAACCCACCATCGCACTGACACTTATTATCTATAAATAACGCAATTCCTTGTCTCAATAAACACTTAATCCCGCGAAATTTTTGGGTTTGTCAAACCTGCCATGATATTAGCGTTTGACAAACAACAACATTTTTGTCCTTATTATTTACATGGGGCTGCAAATTAGCGATCTCGCTCTATCAATCAAGCTCATTGTATGGCTAAATCTATAGGTACTTTATCTAAGATAGAAACTAACTGCCGCACTGTCCGCCCCAACTAGCTAGTGTCACTATCTGACAATATCATATTTTGTGTTATAAACGAAAAACACTTCGCACGCACATTAAGGGTTCCGTACCATGAGAGAATTTCAAAGAAAAGTTGTATCAATTTAAATTGGTATTTCTTAGTAAAATATACGTGATAATAAATATTATCACTAAGTTAGTAGTTTAATGGGCAGTTAAAAAATATTCCGAAAAAAATTGCTGACTTTGATGGCATCTCATACCTTTGATTTCCAATTTTTTTTTAAAACAAAAACTACAGTAATTATCTACTTAACGAGTTTTAAACAACGATAAGTACCCCAGTCGATGGGGCAGGTCAACCTTTTTTTCTCGCCCTCCTTTAACTGAATCTGTGCCCCCCTTAAAAACATTTAAAAATATTTTTTGACAGTTTGTATGGCTTTGCGTCAACGAGATGATTATACTGTGAAAATTTGGCTCAAACATGGCTCAAACCGATTGGTTGTAAAACCTGTATGACAGGACAGACGGCGAACAGACAAACGGACAGACTGACAGCAATAGGCCTCCGTTTAGACCCTTCGGGTCATCATCATCATATCAGCCGAAAGACATCCACTGCTGGACATAGGCCTCCCCCAAGCGTCGCCACATTGACCGGTCCCGTGCATCTCGTAACCAGCGGATCCATGCAACCTTCACCAGGTCATCGGTCCACCTGGTGGGAGGCCTTCCAACGCAACGTCTTCCGGTCCGTCCCTTCAGGTACGGAACCCTAAAAATCGACTATAAATAATATGCGAGAGTTTTTGATGTCAAAAACTAAATCTCATTGGGTAGTGTTGAATGGGCACGTTGCTAGTTTAAATCAATCATTTCATCTTTAATTCTATTCTATTCGTATCAAAAATATAGGATGTCGGTTTGTTAAGTTAGCAATTTGGCGTTTTTATTTGGGTGTTGTGTATGTGAGTTTATATGTTTGTAAACGCACCCACGATACAGGAAGAAATTCCTAGTAAAAAAAAAATATACCTACTAGAAAAATAATGCTAATCATCAAAAAATTCTCTTTCGATATGTCCAACATATCGATAGAGAATTTTTTGATGATTACGGAGTTATTAAAAACTCTACATCGGCCAAATTTCATAATTATAGTGATGTATATTTATTTATTTATTATTTATTATAATATATACTTTATTGTACACCACAAAACATACGGGAAAAACATTTACAAAAACAAGTGTACAATGGGCGGTCTTATCGCACAGGGCAATCTCTTACAGACAACCTTTGGATGGACTGAACAATAGGAGATGAATTTAGGGCTGTCAGTGTACCAAATATCATAAATAATATTACTTACACATAATAAAATAAAATACATATATACAATACTACATAATATACTAATAAATATATGACAGAGAAAGGAGAAGAATACAAATTATAGTGAAAGGTAATGCTCCTTAACCATTTTCTTGAATGTTAGCAGTGTTTGAGCACGTCTTATTTCAATAGGCTAATCACTCAGGTGTCCAGAAGGCTGCCTGCCATACGCCCAACTGTTTACTTGTAAACACAAACGATATCATAACTCAAGAAATTAGTAACTTATCTTAATTATTGATTTATGTTTATTATTGAATAATACTTGTTTAGACAGGTCTGTCGGTCGCATAATAAATGGGCTTAAAAGCTACAGCTACCTAACTTATTAACTTGAGAACGAAACGAAACTGCGCAAGCGATGACGAGACGAAATTGAATCGAATTTGACAAACGTAACATGAAATTTTTGGAACTTGAGCTCCTGTCAAAGTGAAGTATAGAATTTCAGTGATAGCGATTGTCAATTTCTTTTAGGGTTCCGTTACCGAAGGGTCTAAACGGAGCCCTATTGGTGTAACTCACGTGTCTGTCGTCTGTCACACAATTTTGTTCCGAAGATTTTTTAATTTCCCACTTACCAACGAGCTTGAATTTTGGTGATAATGTTTATTATTAGTATACTTTACTAACAAATATTAATGTTTTGATAAATTTGATTTTTTCAATGGTACTGAACCCTAATGTGCGAAGTCCGACATGCACTTGGCCGGCTTTTATATTTTACTAATTACATTGCCAACTCATTGAATTTGGATTTTTTTAACTATATTTGTTGATTTTCAATCCAATCCACATTGGTCCATAAACCTACCTCTTCCCTTACAAACCACTAGCATGGAACGAACTGCGAATAGGACAAAGTGCGAATGGAACGAAGTGCTAATGTGACCTACTGCGAACGCAGGACCAAGTGCAAATGGAACGAAGTGCTAATGTGACCTACTGCGAACACAAGACCAAGTGCAAATGGAACGAAGTGCTAATGCGACCTACTGCGAAAACAGGACCAAGTCCAAATGGAACGAAGTGCTAATGTGACCTACTGCGAACACAGGACCAAGTGCAAATGGAACGAAGTGCTAATGTGACCTACTGCGAACACAGGACCAAGTGCAAATGGAACGAAGTGCTAATGTGACCTACTGCGAACACAGGACCAAGTGCAAATGGAACGAAGTGCTGATGTGACCTACTGCGAACCCAGGACCAAGTCCAAATGGAACGAAGTGCTAATGTGACCTACTGTGAACACAGGACCAAGTCCAAATGGAACGAAGTGCTAATGTGACCTAGTGCGAACACAGGACCAAGTGCAAATGGAACGAAGTGCTAATGTGACCTACTGCGAACACAGGACCAAGTCCAAATGGAACGAAGTGCTAATGTGACCTAGTGCGAACACAGGACCAAGTGCAAATGGAACGAAGTGCTAATGTGACCTACTGCGAACGCAGGACCAAGTGCAAATGGAACGAAGTGCTAATGTGACCTACTGCGAACGCAGGACCAAGTGCAAATGGGACGAAGTGCTAATGTGACCTACTGCGAACGCAGGACCAAGTGCAAATGGAACGAAGTGCTAATGTGACCTACTGCGAACGCAGGACCAAGTGCAAATGGAACGAAGTGCTAATGTGACCTACTGCGAACGCAGGACCAAGTGCAAATGGAACGAAGTGCTAATGTGACCTACTGCGAACGCAGGACCAAGTGCAAATGGGACGAAGTGCTACTATGACCTAGTGCGAACGCGGGACGAAATGCGATTGGGACGAAGTGTGAATGGGCTTTAGTGACCTACTACGAACGCGGGACGAAGAGCGAATGGGACGAAGTGCGTATAACCCAAGCACAATAGGCCCTAGACAAGTGGCATTCAATCATCAAAAGCGTGGCGATACTGATTAGAAAAAAATAAAAATGTATAGGAATTTGAAACGCTATCGAAATATTATGTGATCAATCACTTATATTTTGGCATTTATATCATAGACGTTTCTCTCTAGACCAAGTGTCATTCTATCAGCGATAGCGACTCATCATGGAACGAAGTGCTAATGTGACCTACTGCGAACACAGGACCAAGTGCAAATGGAACGAAGTGCTGATGTGACCTACTACGAACCCAGGACCAAGTCCAAATGGAACGAAGTGCTAATGTGACCTACTGTGAACACAGGACCAAGTCCAAATGGAACGAAGTGCTAATTTGACCTAGTGCGAACACAGGACCAAGTGCAAATGGAACGAAGTGCTAATGTGACCTACTGCGAACACAGGACCAAGTCCAAATGGAACGAAGTGCTAATGTGACCTAGTGCGAACACAGGACCAAGTGCAAATGGAACGAAGTGCTAATGTGACCTACTGCGAACGCAGGACCAAGTACAAATGGAACGAAGTGCTAATGTGACCTACTGCGAACGCAGGACCAAGTGCAAATGGGACGAAGTGCTAATGTGACCTACTGCGAACGCAGGACCAAGTGCAAATGGAACGAAGTGCTAATGTGACCTACTGCGAACGCAGGACCAAGTGCAAATGGAACGAAGTGCTAATGTGACCTACTGCGAACGCAGGACCAAGTGCAAATGGAACGAAGTGCTAATGTGACCTACTGCGAACGCAGGACCAAGTGCAAATGGGACGAAGTGCTACTATGACCTTGTGCGAACGCGGGACGAAATGCGATTGGGACGAAGTGTGAATGGGCTTTAGTGACCTACTACGAACGCGGGACGAAGAGCGAATGGGACGAAGTGCGTATAACCCAAGCACAATAGGCCCTAGACAAGTGGCATTCAATCATCAAAAGCGTGGCGATACTGATTAGAAAAAAATAAAAATGTATAGGAATTTGAAACGCTATCGAAATATTACGTTATCAATCACTTATATTTTGGCATTTATATCATAGACGTTTCTCTCTAGACCAAGTGTCATTCTATCAGCGATAGCGACTCATCATCTGCCTAGCCTTTTCCCAATTGTTGTTGGAGTTGGCTTCCAGTCTTACCGGATTCAGCTGAGTACCAGTGTTTTACATGGAGCGACTGCCTATCATGACCTCCACAACCCAGTAACTGGATAACACGGTACCCCTTGGCTAGACTGGTGTCAGATCTCAAGCTTCTGACTACCCGTAACGACAGTCAAAGATCTTTAAATGACAGCCGGGACCAACGGCTTAACGTGCTTTCCGAAGCACGGAGGAAACTCGCCATGTTGAAATGGGCACCCATCCACGGACTGACCTCGGCAAGCGTTGGTTAAAATTGAAGATTGACCCGTGCGGCTGTTATTATTTAGCCACATCTTTAAGTACGAAATTTAATATCACTTGTCAATACACATCCAATGAGACCAAACACGATGGTGTTATCATGTCTGCTTGAGAAGTTGCTATGACCAGCATCCGACTCCATCAGGAGACCAGCTCCATAGTACCATATTATTTCAATGTTTCTAAAGTATCGTAAATAGTTTCCGCTTAATCGGATGTCAGGAAGTGCTTGAAAAATTGATTACTAGTTGCTGGACACATATACAAAATATATGGGACTAATAACAATCTGAAAGATTTTGGCTTATCGAAAACCGCTAAAATGTCACTTTGTTGAGAGCCTGGGGGGTAACCACAAGCTCTTAGAGTAAGGTTATTTTGAGATCGAGTAAGGGACAGATGTATCTGACTTGTATACATCTGTCACTTACTCGATCTTCTAATACTTAATTAGAAAGAAATCGGGGTTCAGGGACCCCGATTTCTTTCTAATTAAGTATTTGAATTTGTTTTTCTTCAAACCAGTAGCGTGAAAACCACAGACATAAATCTAACTAGATCACGCAAGTCCCTCCATTTGTATGAAAACCAAGCGTGCCACTTTTTCACACACAATTTTAAAACAAATTCACTTACCAATGAAAGAAAACATTTCCATTTCAGCTCACTATGACATAAAAAGATTTTTTCTAGATTTCGGTTAATTTTTAGTGCACGGCACCTATGCTAAATGAAGAGCTCAGATTACGGTCGTTGATCGTAATTATACTCCGTTTTTTGACACGCGCGGTACATACAATCGCGTCATCTAGTTAGATTTATTTCTGTGGTGAAAACCTTGGCATTAAAGTACGGTTTGACACATTCTTAAGACGGTACCCTGACCAAAAAATCGGCATGAGATTTGAGCATTTCTATTGGTCTAGCGGCACTGGTGGCGCATGAATTACAGTAGTGAATACGCCCAGATTTTAGAATAAAATCTTTATAAAATCAAATTTTGGCCTTTTGAAAAAAAAAAAACTACAAAAATGTTCGTTATTAAATTGTTTATCCATTAGTGTTAGTACAAAAAATAATTAATGAACACTTTACGAGGAGATGCATAATATCAATAATTATTACTTATTTTACCACCAGCCTCTTGGTGGACCACTGTCGAGAGAGACCTCAGGGAGAAAAATTTGCCACCATCGACAACCCAGGATAGACCATTATAGACCAATCCCAAACCGTTTAAAACACTTACCAGGGAATCAGGTTTCCGAGCAAATTCGACAAGAAAATCAACAACCCAATAACTCTCAATAATTTGAATTTAAACGGTGATAGTTGATAATTTAACCCAATTCCCTGAGTGCTGCCCCATGTTAGTAGTTTGGCAGTCTTGTAACAAGCGCTAAACATGGTAAATTTCCGTCGTAACTTAGCTCGTACAATGGCGCCACTGTAGTTTATATGAAAATAACTTTAATACGGACAAAGGAGACACAAGACTCGATACAATAATTTAAGTGGTTTCTTACCGTTTACATGACTCCTGTGGTCCTTAAGAAGGTAGGTGGATGTGTAATAGTGTCAGAGACAAAAGAGGTTGGTATGTAGGCAGCTAACTACCACAACGCTTAACATAAAGTTGGCGTTTACTAGTAATTTGCTGTTCCATAAGTATGACTTGCACAAATCGAGATTGACGAGACGAGATGAATGAGTGACGAGAATGGATAAAGTGAGAAACGAGTATATTACGAGTTTGAAAGTGGCGCCAGTGACAGAAATATTGAAAGGAAACCGTGTGTCCTGGTATGTTCATGTGATAAGGAGGGATGTAACGCATGTTACTAAAAGAGTTATGAATATAAATGTGAATGGAAGGAGAGGGAGGGGACGGCCTAAGAAAAGATGGATTGACTGTGTGAGGAGTGATATGAAAGAAAAGGGAGTCAGTGATGGCGTGACGGTGACAGGACGGTATGCAAGAAGAAAACGTGTTGCGCCATCCCAAGTAACATGGGACAAGGGCAGGAAGATGATGATGAAGTATGACTTGTCCTTATGAACATCTTCATGAAAATTGCTTGTGTTTTGTGGTATTGTAGAACCTAAAATAAATTAAACATTCATTGCCGAATGCATCACTTCAGAACGGCTGCAACTATTTGGCTGCAACTTTTTGTTGTGTTTTTGATTGTCAGGACAAGGTTAGTGTGAAAGAAAAAAAAGGTTCAAAAATAAAGTTTCATTTTTATCATGAGTACACCTGCGCGAAGCCTGGGTGGGCAGGCAATAAAGAATAAAAAAATATTAACACTTTGCCAAAGAGAGTAAGTACAGAGTAGTTATGGTTCTAAATTAACCAGGACTTTCTATGCATCCAAAAAGTTGTATTTGTAGATATGTAGAATGCACATTTTTGTGCATAAATAGCGAAATTTGTATACCAAATTGGCTCACAGTGGTACGATTTTTGTGTTAAATACAGTATAAATATTCTATACGTATAACTAACTAACAAAACAGTATTAATCTCACAAACGAAAGCGCCAAAACCAATTGTCATATTTTGTCGAATAAAAGAGCACTGTAGACCAACCGGAGACTTACTTGAATTGAGTTGAACAGAAAGTTCAATACCGCTTTGTTCAACCACCGCGCCTGCAAACTCAGACTATTGAGGCTAAATCCAGTAATGGTGTTAAAATAGACATTACGATAACAATGACTAGAACACAAGACTAATAAATACCAGAGCAACACGTAACAAGCACCTGAAGTGCAAATTGTTTTAATAGCGACACTATGGAGAGCACAGAAGGCTTTAGAAACGAATAGAGGTTGCATATAATCCTAGTGCTGTGATTATTGTAGCAATTTCTTGACGTGCATCGGAGGAGACAAAAGCAGGTGCTCCTTACTTTTATTGGTTACTTATTTGTTCTTCTTCTTTTTCTCCTTCCCTTTCCGGCGTTGGTTTTTAGGGTTCCGTACCCAAAGGGTAAAAACGGGACCCTATTACTAAGACTCCGCGGTCCGTCTGTCTGTCTGTCTGTCTGTCTGTCACCAGGCTGTAACTCATGAACCGTGATAGCTAGACAGTTGAAATTTTCACAGATTATGTATTTCTGTTGCCGCTATAACAACAAATACTTAAAACAAAATAAAATAAATAAATAAGTGGGGTCCCCATACAACAAACGTGTTTTTTTGCGACAATGGTACGGAACCCTTCGTGCGCGAGTCCGACTCGCACTTGGCCGGTTTTTTAAATCTCGAGGTGCCATAACGCTGGCAAGCATCATCATCTGGCCTAGGCCTAGGCCCATTTCACTTTGGTGAATGAAAACGATGATGATGAAAAAGATTTCTGAAGGAATCGTTGTTTTTTTTGTTCCATGTCCTGATAGACTAGGGTCGATATCTTTTTTAAATTTTGAGGTTATGTGAAAAAAATGTAAATACAAAAGTTGTAGATCTTTTTATTACCTATAACTTTGCCATTTAACTTTTTCCATATGACTTGTAGTTTTTTGCCGGCAATCGAGATAAACCGTTTTCCACGTTTAAAAACTCCACCCCCACACCTCCTTGCACTTCCCGACATCAGATCGCCCGTAAATTATTTTACCTTTGATTTTCGTTATATTCTCGTCTTTTTCCAATGGGTTTCATCCTTCTATTATTTTTTGTTACTTCTTACCATTTTCAAAGGCTTCGGCACTGGTCTATGAGGCAATTCTCAGGTTACGCTAAGTGTCATTAGGTCACCATCAAGAATTTCTCAGTAGCTGCCTGGTTTCGACTTGATCCTTTAAGAAATACAAGTGCTATTTTATGTTCAGTGCAAGTTCGACACCTTTATTCATTTATAAATTCATCTTACGCCATGTCTACGCCCTACACAGAACTCTATGGTACCTTAAGACAGGTGTTAATTTTATTCGTTATTAATTGAAGTGCTACGCACATAAATACGAAAGATTTATGTGTTCCACACAGATGCAGAGCACACAGGCTCACAGCGACACACACCCACTTGCGCGTGCGCGTGTAATTGGCTGTTTACTTAATATTGTGGGCTTTTTCGTGGCAAAAGTAATAATTGGTTAGGTTATGGAAGATTAGCTTTGCTTGTTATTCATTCACATTGAGTTTCTGATCCTTGGGAAGCCTATTGGGATAAATTCTCCAGAAACGTCATGAGGTCATTTTCCTATCTGAAACTAGCTGTGATTGACCCTCGATGTTGAGGATTTGTCAAATTCTACTTTAACCTCCAAACTTCTCGGACGGCATGAAAATAGAGTGAGACAAATTTTAGCTCCAAATACTTATTTCAGAAAACGAGCCTACATAAGAGACATTTTAGCAAAAGTAAATAGAGGTAAATGTATGCATTCAGTTAATTGTATAAGTTTTAATTCTCGATAAAACAGAACAATAAAAGAAGAAAATATTTTTTCTTACTTACTGTATTTTCAACAATTCTTTAAGGTGTTGTTTTGTCTTTATGTAAGGTGTATTTTAAAAATACTTAAAGGTGGAATTCCCTGCCGGAGTCTGTGTTCCCCGATAGCTACAATCTCGAGGATAGGTTACTTCTAGGCAAGCGTGCTACACCTTCGACCACAACATCATATACCATCAGGTGAGTTAGTAGTCAAGTGCAAGCCTATGGCCGAGTTTCTCACCTCTAAATTATCGCAGAATTAATGGCTTTTGAAGATAAAAAAATTGATTGGCTGTTGAAGATTTATTCAATCACAGCAGATAACGCGTGCTTGACAATTTGCCACATTAATTTTGCGATAGATTGCGTGTTTAGACGGGCAATTAATTGCGGAATTACTGGCAGTTGTAATTATAAAATTTGATGTCCCGGCAACACCTAGCATGTGCGGCAATAGACAGGTTGGTTACATTGCCAAGAATTGGCCAGTTGCAGTTCCCCGTGTAAGAGAAAATATGGGCTTTATAAAATATAATTGTATCCAAGTTATTTTTTTAACAAGCTTTTTAGCTTACCATGCAATGTCATCCAAACCAAAGGTGAATGCAAAATTTCATCTAAATCGGTTGAAGATAACTTTAAAAATTCAGTTGCAAGATTTGACCTGAACATACATATATACATTGCAAGTTAATATACAATACAATACTTTTAACAATTTTAAGCTTGTAAAAAGAAAGCCGTAATAGCCACCAGCCGTTGAGGATCAACAGAAAATAGAATCAGGACTACAAGTTTAAGAACTCAATACGAAGATAAGTTATGCATAGGTGGATATAAAACTGAATTATTGAGAAAGAGTGTTATGTGCATGGCTCCTCTTATTTATAACCAAAACTGGTTAAAGAGCCACCTTTAAAAATATTTAAAAAGAACCTAAAAATACTCTGTATCAGATTTTTTGAATGACAAGACTATTTAATTTTTAATGTTCTTATATTATTAATTGGTGGTCAAGTCAAATGGTCCAGAATTGTCACTAATTGGTACCCTATTCAAAAGAAAAGACGGAAAGGAAGGCCATTCATAAGATGGAGTGATGACATAGTTGCCACGGTGGGAAATACCTGGAGCAGACTGGCAAGAGACAGAGCTAAATGGAGGAAGGAGGAAGAAGGAAATGGAGGAGGCTTTCACCGCTAGAGCGGTCCTGACTACAAAACGCGTTAACGCAGTTTAATAACATTTATACTAAAAAACTAGAATAAATATAATACTAACACTACAAATAATGTTTAGAATTAATGTAAACTATATGTAAGGAATAAATAAAGCTTTTATTATTATTTATTATTATTATTAATTAGCTTTAAGTAAATAGCTATAGTAGTATAAGTAACTAAAATTTTTGCAGGGATCCAAAATATTTGTAACACCTAATTGTATTATTTACCAACATTCTAAGCAAATAAATAAATCTATCTATCTAACGAAAAAGTTTTAGGATTGATCAATTTTAAGACGACGACTAACGCCAACGACCTTGAGGGAACAAAACGCGCACTCGTTTCACACCCGCGCGACCCAAAATTTAGTAGTTTTTTGTACTTTCCTTATTATTCTATGACTTTAAAAAAAAAGCTTCAGATCAAAATGTAGATAATTAAATTGTCTTTGATATGGTTTCGATTTCATTAAAATACGCCCAGGGGTTTTGGTGTGATTGTCGTGTTTTTGTCCGATTTAGACATAACTTTACAAATTAATTACACTATGTTGTACGAATAAAACTCAAAATTTGCTCAGATGAAATTATTAACAAAATGGTCTAATATAACATATATTTTTTCCAATAAATTACGACTAGCCGTTTAGACGTGATTCTCATTTTAAAATCATCTACTCAAGGTAATCGGCGCCTTAAGGCTAAACGGCTAGTTGTAATTTATTGGAAAAATATATGTTATATTAGACCATTTTTCTTAATAATTTCATCTGAGCAAATTTTGAGTTTTATTCGTATAACATAGTGTAATTAATTTGTAAAGTTATGTCTAAAACGGACAAAAACACGACAATCACAACAAAACCGCTGGGCGTATTTTAATGAAATCGACACCATATCAAAGACAATTTAATTATCTACATTTTGATCTGAAGCTTTTTTTTTTAAAGTCATAGAATAATAAGAAAAGTACATAAAACAACTAAATTTCGGGTCGCGCGGGTGAGAAACGAGGGCGCGTTTTGTTCCCTCAAGGTCGTTGGCGTTAGTCGTCGTCTTAAGGTAGAGATGAAAAACAAAATATCAGCATCTAACAGAGAAACTGCCAATTCATATCAAAATCACGATGACGAATTAATCAACACCCATCATCCAACCATAATCCTCCAAACGTCACACAGAAACACACTGAATAGCCACCTAATCTCCATAAAGTGTGACCAGCCATCAATGCACAAACACCATCAGAAAGCGATCTGCTGATAAGCGGCATGATCTCATTGCTCTTATCTCTGACCGTTATCTCACGACAATGACTGGGTAACTCAAAGCCGACGGCCAGATCATTAAGGACCAATCACCATCAGTCATGGTACTGAATAGGAATGACGTCAGACAATGGGATACGGTCTGTGTGTTTTGGGGTGAAGCTGATGAAGTCTGGCTTTCGGTGGATTGTGTATTGAATAGGAATCTGCAGTATTTGTTAAGGTTCATCAGTTTAATTTATAGGTGACATGGATGTGGAAGGAATAATGTTGGAAGGCCTCCCACTAGGTGGACCGATGACCGGGTGAAGGTTGCGGGGATCCGCTGGATGCGAGACGCATGGGACCGGTCAATGTGGCGACATTTGGGGGAGGACTATGTTCAGCAGGGGACGTTTTTCTGCTGAAATGATGATGATGACTGTAGGCAGTTTTTTGTTTGTGTTCATCGGTTTAATTCAAAGCGCTGGTTTGATCATATCTTCTAAGTGATTCTTCGTAAAGAAGAATAAACTGAGGGCATCTATATCCTAAAATAGAAATATAGAATAAGATCATAACCATTTGCACGTCCAAATTGCCCTAGGCGATTATTTTAACCATTAATCGATTTTTACTATTTCTCGATTTGTTAGGATTTGTACATGGCGACATTTTTAACCATAGCGACACTTGCCGGTTTGTCCCACTATTTCTCGAATTGTTAGGAGTATTTTCTGACGTTTAACGCAAAGGTAAGACCCACCAAGGACCCAAAGGTAACCCTTCTCTATAATATTTTTCATGGTCAAGAATCTTATAAAAGGATATGTAACTACCGCTAGGTAGGCAATATATATCGGTGATACAGCCTAGTCTTAAATATCACTGCGCAGGCGTATCCAAAACAATATTAGATGTATCTATCACATGGTATAACATTTCAATATAATAACAATCACTAAACATTTTCAATTGACAAATTTATTTATAATATATTAACTTATATGCAATTGAATATTCAAAAATTTACAAAAAAAAACAAACCTATATACAAATACAAAGGAGAGAGGGAAAAGGGCTCAGTGTGCATCAAAAAGTTCGTCCACATCGATGTCAATGGGAAACGTGCCCAGAACGCTGGCAACATTGCCACGTCACCGCTAGGTAGGCAATATATATCGGTGATACAGCCTAGTCTTAAATATCACTGCGCAGGCGTATCCAAAACAATATTAGATGTATCTATCACATGGTATAACATTTCAATATAATAACAATCACTAAACATTTTCAATTGACAAATTTATTTATAATATATTAACATATATGCAATTGAATATTCAAAAATTTACAAAAAAAACAAACCTATATACAAATACAAAGGAGAGAGGGAAAAGGGCTCAGTGTGCATCAAAAAGTTCGTCCACATCGATGTCAATGGGAAACGTGCCCAGAACGCTGGCAACATTGCCACGTTGGATGGCAATGCTGTCAAGCTGAAGAGTCGACGAGCTTTGTGCTAATTTCTCGAAAAACTCGATGCGCACTCGGACCCTATAATCATGTGTCATGTTTTACATTAAGTAATATTACATAAGATTTTTTTTTTCTTATTTTTTTTTAACTAAAATGTAACTAATCCCCAATGGATTAGTAACACTTTGTCTGATACTTATAAAAGTTTATTTTTTTGCGAAACTCCACACAAAATATAGTACCAAGTACAATTTGTCACAGCCGTCATTTACGGACACAACTCAATTAAATAGATACCTTAGGTGACAAATAATTTACTCAAGAACCCGGCTTTGCCTATTAAGACATTATTTATTACTATACCGCCTTGCATATTTACATACATCGCATTAAATAATAATAATTAATATTAAAGAGAGCAGAAATTAATATTGAAGTATGCTAAGGGAAGTGCGTAATTATTTTTATTGATAGGTAGTGTTGTGGTTTTGTGTGTTTTTTTTTAATTATCGATAGTCTCGCGTTTGACCACTATCTCGCCTGATGGTAAGCGATGATGTGGCCTACGGTGAAACACGCTTACCTAGAAGAAACCTATTCACTCTTGACTTAAAGACCCCAAGGTTGTAGCTATCAGTAGACAAAGACTCCGGAAGGGAATTCCACTCCATAGCTGTGCGCACAATGAAAGTATTAGCAAAACGCTTTGTGCGTATGGGTGGGATGTCCACCATGTACCGATGGCGCATGGCCGTACGTCTTGTAGTCCGATGATGGAAAGGGCTAGGCGGAATCAAATTGTGCAGTTCCGTCGCACACGTTCCGTCGTAACCGATAAAAAACCGACAGGCTGGCAACTCGGCGTCGATGTTCGAGGCTCTGGAGCTTTGACGCGACCAGTGCATCATTGCCAATAAGCCTCTTGGCCCGTCTGTCAATCGACTCAAGTGCATCAAGCTGGTATTTGGGTATCCGTCCCAGAGGTGATTGCAGTACTCCATGCACGATCGAACTTGCGCTTTATACAAGTTGAGCAGCTGTTCAGGTGTGAAGTACCGTCTCACCTTTGCAAGAATCCCCAACTTTTTTGCAGCCAAGCTTTTGCAACTATTTTGCAGCGTTTATAACTAGACCTAAAGGCGGATTTTATTGCTAGACCTAATGTCGCCTACGGGTAAAAAATTAGTTGGTGTTTGATAATATAACACTGGAAACAGTATAACTGCCTTATTAATCGTTGTGCTTGTTGAAAACAACAGATACATTAACTTGAAAAAATAAATAAAACGAAATAAAAATTAACATAGCAACTCTTTCAAGTTGCCGGAGTTTGCAGCTTGTTGAGCACGATCAGCAATACCATCAGCCCATCACTAGAGCCGATTTCACCAATGAAACTAATCGCGATTAGTTCAACTAAACTCAGTTTATGCTAATACAGCGTTCGGATTGGTTGTTTCGTTCTCAACTAATCAGAACGCTGTATTTGCATAAACTGAGTTTAATTGAACTAATCGCGATTAGTTTCGTTGGTGAAATCGGCCCTAAAACTTCACGGTGGCCTCCTGTGCCGCTTATGGCGGGCACACGGGCACGCGTTAGCACTCACCGCGAACCCGCCGCATGATTATTATAGCTGGAAAGCAAAACGAAAGCTTAAACATAGTAACTCGGAAGGGGAAGTACAAAAATTAAAATATTTTATGACAGCTTACTACGACGACTATGGAGGCAAATCAGCCATTTAATTTGGGATAAGGACAGGAGCATAATGATAGTAAATACATACGCGCGTGCTTTCACCGAAATGAAACGAGACTAGTTAGATGCACTGCTGTTGGAACAGAAAAAAATATATGAGCTAATAGATGTAAATAGATGGTGGATTACGACTTGGATCGGGTGATACTGTGATAGAATTGAATGAATGAAGTTTGTAATGTACTCATAACTGTTATTGGGCAATATTTGTGTGTTTCCGTTGTAGTTATCTTTAGAGGTGTTTCCACCGCTGTTCTTTTCTGACTAATTTCTTTGCGAGATCTAAGATTCTTGAATCGTTTCTCTGAGACTGATCGAGTCTTTTTAACTCAGCGCTTTTCTCATATTCATCATTCTGGCTTTCAGAAGTTGCAGTGGTTTGGAATAGTGTGGCGGGTTTTCCCTAAAAATGTCTTTAGTGATGGTGTAAGGATCAGCTGTGCGGGTTTGAATGTTGGGAAAAGATACTAGCTCCTTTTGATCGTGCAGTAACCATAATGTTTATTTGGCTATCGTTGAGACCTTATCATCATCTGCCTAGCTTCTTCCAACTATGTTGCGGCGGCTTCCAGACCAATTGAAATCAGCTGAATATCATTAATTGACGTGGAGTCACTAGCTATCTTATCTCCACAACCCTGTGTTTGTATAATATCGTTCAGTCGTCGATCATTAAAATAAACTAGATCTCATAAATCTGTTAGACGGTGATAAGGTCAAGTGTTTTATTTTACTACATCTGATTACACTACAGAAGCTGATTCTGCCAGAGTTGTTAAAAAACAAGGCCATGAAAAGTAAAGAAACTTAACCTCACTAAGCTGCAGTCGGTTTCCAGTGGCATAACCAAATACAACTGAATGGCAGATTTTTCACATGCAGTGACTGCATATTTAATTTACACAACCCAATTACTAGATGACACGATACTCTTGCTAATCCTTAAAATTTAAAAAACACTGGCCAACAAGTAAAATTTAAAATACCCCCGAAACATTTTATTTTCATAATTTATCTAGTAATATACACGCTTCGATCGTCAATCTATCGAACACGTAATTATTACACGATTTATTTATTTATATGGTTTGCCCTCGAAAATACCCCGATTCAAACAGTAAAACGCTCATTACTTTTCTATGTCTTTCATCAAACCGATTTTCATCAAACATAGCTAAGACGCTTTCGATAAAGTCACCATTCAAACAATAAAAAACACAATCAAAATCTGGTCATCCGTTTAGGAGCTATAAAGCCACAGACACAAACACACAGGTACACTAGTCAAACATATAACACCCCTCTTTTTCCGTTAGGGTTAAAAAACGTACACAGAAAAAGAAATAAAACACCGTGCCGCATCACACAGTGGACACAAACCCCAGACAGACGTCATAATGCGCACAGCAAAATTTGGCAGGAGAGTCGCTGTTATTAGACCGCCTGTACGATTTATACCTCCAATTTGTTCCCCAATACACCCCGTTACCGAGATACGGACACATGAGCTAGTGGAGATACTATCGTATTGCCATCGTCAAAGATAACACTGAATATATGGGATTATGAGAACTGATTCACCAGTTCCGATCGATGGTGGCCGTGAACTGCCTTTATGTTTTGGTTTTGCTATGATTTTGGTTTATCTGAAATGCGTTATCAGCAATGCAGCATCATTTCAGAATGTAAATGTCTGTTTTATGTTTGGATCTAGTAATGTCACAACTTTGTAGCCGGAAAGTTTTTAAACTGTCATGGAGTGACCATCAACACTAACATTAACATTAGAAACGGGATATTTACCAAACTCGTAACAAACAGTAAATATTGTAAATATCCTGTTTTCCTAATATCTAAATCGGACTACCAGACGTACGGCGATGCGCCATCGATACATGGTAGACATCCCACCCATACGCACAAAACGTTTTGGGAACACTTTTATTATGTGTACAGCTAAGGAGTGGAATTCCCTGCCGGAGTCTGTGTTTCCCGATAGCTACAATCTAGGGGTCTTTAAGTCAAGAGTGAATGGGTTATTTCTAGGCAAGCGTGTTTCACCGTCGACCACATCATCGCTTACCATCAGGTGAGAATGTGGTCAAGCGCGAGCCTATAGATTATTAAAAAGAAAAAAAAAATGTTAGTGTTTATAGCCGGAATTATGAATATACCAAGACTATTTCGGATAAGATTCAAAATGAGATTATCCGGTAAAGAACTGGCGTTACTGACATAGCTGGCAGGTTAAGCAAATGAATTGTCGAAGGACAGATAGCTGATGGGGCAGAAAAGTCTTAAAGTGGAAACCGTGGATCAGTAAGAGCAGAGTAGATGGTAGGACGTCCCGTAGCAAAGGTATTAATGAACTTATAAAGTTGCCCACATACTGGATGCCGAAGGCAGGGAATCGGGTGTTGTAGTAAACTTGGGATTCTTAATGTCCAGCTCTATGAAGTACGATAGGCTACTTTAATTCATGCCAAATTGGCGCGATAACAAATCGTGACAGATTCAGATTTACACAAGATATAATGTCATGGAGCGTCATTGGAAAGAAAATAATCTCTCACAAGTTACGTCACCTTGTTACATGTCTAATTATTTCACCACGAAGTAATTCTTCGTTATGACCTAAAGCAGCAAAAATATAAGAAATAGAATTCCACTTAACAATTCTCGGATGATGAAAAGATGCTCTATTATGTAACCTTTGATCAAAGATTTACTTCCTACTTCTAAAGGAATATTTATTCAGTATTCCAACAGAATTCCATTCAGGAAATCCCCTGACTTCTTAAGGTGCGTCTACGCTAGATTAGCCGAGCACGAGCGGAGTACGAGCCGAGCACAAATTTGTGTAGTGTGGGCTGACTTACAAGCTTCAAACGAGCGCGCTTTGATCATTTGGTTGGTTCGTGCTCGACTGTGCTCCGCCAATTGTCGGTTTTTGATAAACACAAAGGGTTTTGCATCGCGCTTGTGGACGTTTTGAGTGACAGACATTTAGCCAATCGGTCGAGCATTATAGAAACGTGGACAGAAGATGTTTTTTTGCATTTAATTGTTAAATTGGACAGTTGCTTCTTGACCTCTGAAAGTGATTAACAAATCTAGATTTTGTTGACTGGATCTGTCTTTATTTGTAGATCCTAATCGTCTTGGCCTTTTAGCTTTTTTACTGGCTTGGGTTATAATAATCGCTGCAACAGCAGCATATAGAATATAGCTGAGTCCGCCGGTTTCGCTCCCGTAAAAAATATAGCCTATGTTACTCTGGAATAATGTAGCTTTCCATAGGTGACAGAATTTTTTAAATCGGTCCAGCAGTTTCGGAGCCATTTCAGTACAAACAAAAAAATACTTCCTCTTTGTAATATTGGTATAGATTCGCCAAGAGCCGCAAGCACATTGCGGAAAACTACGTTCGAGGACAGTGATCGTTGTTGGTTTGTTGTAAGTCCAAATTTGACGCCACGAACGACGACGCCTCAAACGGATCCGCTCGTGCTCGGCTCGTCTAGCGTAGACACACCCTTAAGTTGTTACTCATTCATCACTCAGAAATAATTTCAACGTTCAATTGGAAGCAATTCTATGAAGTTCATGCACTATTTATATAAATTAATAAGTTATATGTAAGGCCGTGTTCATACATAATGCATTTAATTACCGCCTTTGATTTAAATCTAAACTTGTTGTACATGAAACATGTATGTATGTATTTATTCATCTTACAAGACTAAAGTATAATTGATGCATGTTATTGGATTGTTATTACCTATTAATTGCAGATTTGATTCTGAAGAAAATGCCAGTTTTATAATTATATGTTATCCTATTAAGAATTAATCAGTCACCTGTCACGTCTTGCCAGAGATAAATAAATTTGCTATTTTGTTTCTTATAGGCAACAAGACTGATTCCACACGTGGGCACAGACTGAAAATAAAATATCATAAACTGGTCCTACTCGAAACCATTAATAAAAAGTCACTGCCCAACTTCACTGGAAAATAACTCCTTATACAAGGTGATACCAGCATAATAACAAAAAGAAAGAACAAAAAAAATTTTTGCAAAAAAATACTACCGAGTTTCAAATAAAAAACTACATAGTGAAAAATAACTTTATTTTGGAAGTCGGTGTCCATATCGCAAAAAAATGGGAAAAAGAAAGTCACAGACTTCCAAAAATAAAGTTATTTTTCACTTTGTAGTTTTTTTAGTTGTGCCTACCTAAAATAGGCAAGTTCTTTAGTAAGGTACCTATAATGCCAGAAAAGATTACCCGAATAACATGAAACTTGAACATAACCGGTGAAATGAGAGATCTGCGTACCCCTTTAGAGCGTACTGGCGTGATGTTATGTTATGAAATGGTATAAACAACAAACAAACATGCGACTGCAGCAATCCCGAATTATTTGCCGTTATTTATTGAAGAGTTCTGTTGTATATCTCCGAAGTTCTTCATCAGACCTTCACCAAATTAAAATGGGACCAATTTCAAAACATACTCTTTCAAACAAAAAAATATTTTTTATAATCGGTCCACAATTGACGGAGAAATCGGTGAACATACATAAAAAAAAAGAAATTATGAAGTCGAACATAGATCCTCCTCCTTTTTGGTAAGTCGGTTAAAAAGCTCAAACCATACTTCTCAGTACAAAGGTCGAACAGCTTTTCGGATAGAGTTCTAAAACCGAGCATATAAAATTTTCTAATAAATAACAACATTAAGCAGGACAATGAAAATAGACACAAAAATTTATAGCAATCAAGGCCCTCCTCCCGGAGGGATTTTATAAACCTACCAATTCAATCATGCAACACAAAATATCTCCCAACCCGGTTGGTCACCATGGAAGAATATGAACACAACCCTTTAAAGAAAGCAGCAACTATAAAAATACCACACACAAAATCTGAAATAGATAAAGCCAGAACGGAAGGCCAAGGCTGGAAAAATCAGCCCTATATACTCTTTGCGCTGTAGCATGGTGCGGCTGCGCATTTTTTGTAGTTTAACGTCATGCCATAGTAATACCATATACCATAGTTACCTGTATGACATTAAACTACAAAAAAAGTTTCAATAAAAAAAATTACGCATATACGCGTATTTTTTTTATTAAAACTGTCACCCGCACCATGCCAAGCGCAAAGAGTGTAGATGAAAACACATTGGAATTCTTTGGAGGAAGCCTGCACCTGCAGAAGAGTTCTTGTAGATAAATTCTGTTTTCATTTAATGGTTTTTGTAATAGTATTAGTACATGTACATGTAAAGTATTTAGTAATAAGCACACCATTTTTACATACCTTAGAGATATCTTAACTCACAAGTAAAAAAAATACAAGATTTATATAAAAAGAAATTAAAGAAGGAAAAACAAAATATATTTTTATAATAAAAACCGCATTATCACAAGAAACAAACATTTATTATCCTTGTATTTTTTCATTAACCTTGCTATTTTATTTCTATTAATAGTAAGAAGAAAGAATACAAATTTATTGCACACGTGAGCACAAAACGTTTTGGCAAATTATTAATTGTGCGTTTACACCTAACCAGTAGAATTTCTCCCGGAGTCTCTGTTGCCTGATGGCTGAAAACCGATCCCTGAAAGCCAGAATCAACAATGACGACAACTACAAAAGCTCCGACACCATAAAGCTCGATGATTCTCGGCAAAACGATTCGTCAATCTTGGATCCCACCCCAAATTAATCAGAAAATAAGCGGAGAAGTAAGAAAACACTTTTATAAACTACACAAAAACATAACAATACCTGGGGGGTGACCATAAGCTCTTAGAGTAAGGTTATTTTGAGTGTGTGTAAGGGACAGATGTATATGACGTGTATACATCTATCACTTACTCGATCTCAAAATAACCTTACTCTAAGAGCTTATGGTTACCCCCCTATACTTATATTAGATCCATATCAACGTTGCCAGAATGTAACTTTTGTTACATTGTACGTTACTTTTGACCTTCTCATGTAACCTCTCGTGTTACATCGACTCAAAATGTAACTTTGACGTTGCTTTTAGGACTTCATAAAAAATATTAAAATATTTGTCAGCAAAAAAAAATAATCATGAAACTGAACGCATCTAAGAAAGATTTCGTTCGTCGTATTGTCGCACCTTATTTTGTGACACACAAATTTACGTATTCCATATTCACTCTCTCAATCACGTGTATTTCTAAATCTTCCATCCCGCTTACTTCGGCGAGCGAGTGAGAGTATTAGTATCGTTTGCCGCATAAAATAAGGAAATGTAACTTTTCTAATGAAAATGTAACTTTTTGAGATGTCTCATGTAATGTCTGGCTGTCAGCCACTGGCAACACTGGCAGATATTGTCAGACGCCATGATGACATAAGTTTCGTCTTAAATCTAGATTGCAAAATTTTTAATCTTTTATTTTAACAACATATCGCACATAAACAAAATGAATAACGACCTTAATCGTGTTAAGATTAATTAAACTGTTAAATTACCTTTTTTAAGCCGACTTTATCTCGAATTTACAGCGTTTATAAAGACTATGTTTATTAATTAAATGTCAATGACAGGAAGTACAGAATATCTTGATTCTTGGGCAATAAAAAAACCGACCAAGTGCGAATTGGACTCTCACACGAAGGGTTCCGTACCATAATCGCAAAAAACGGCAGAAAAACATGTCTGTTGTATGGGAGACCCACTTAAATATTTATTTTATTCTGTTTTTAGTATTTGTTGTTTTAGCGGCAACGGAAATACATCATTTGTGAAAATTTCAACTCTCTAGCTATCACGGTTCATGAGATACAGCCTGGTGACAGACAGACAGACAGACGGACCGCGGAGTCTCAGTAATAGGGTCCCGTTTTTACCCTTTGGGTACGGAACCCTAAAAAGAACTGCCATACTATGTTCTTTAAAATATTATGATTCTTCATTCACAAGCCGTGTCCATAAAAGAAATGACGATGAACTTCTATGCAAACTTTCATTTAGCCTATTAAACCCCATCTATACTAATAATAATATTATACAGCTGAAGAATTTGCTTGTTTGTTTGTTCGAACGCGCTAATCTCAGGCACCACTGGTTGGAATTGAAAAATTCTCTTTGTGTTGGATAGCATATTTATCGAGGAAGGTTATAGGCTATTTAACATCACGCTACGACCAATAGGAGTGGAGCATAAATGAAAAATGTTGCAAAAACGGGACAAAATATTCCTATTTGAGAGCTTTCGTTGCGTGCGATGCGTAAGCGGTTAAAGTTACGCAACATTCATGTATTTAGGGTATGTAGGGTAGGGTAGGTAGGGTAGGTAGGGTAGGTAGGGTAGGTAGGGTAGGTAGGGTAGGTAGGGTAGGTAGGGTAGGTAGGGTAGGTAGGGTAGGTAGGGTAGGTAGGGTAGGTAGGGTAGGTAGGGTAGGTAGGGTAGGTAGGGTAGGTAGGGTAGGTAGGGTAGGTAGGGTAGGTAGGGTAGGTAGGGTAGGTAGGGTAGGTAGGGTAGGTAGGGTAGGTAGGGTAGGTAGGGTAGGTAGGGTAGGTAGGGTAGGTAGGGTAGGTAGGGTAGGTAGGGTAGGTAGGGTAGGTAGGGTAGGTAGGGTAGGTAGGGTAGGTAGGGTAGGTAGGGTAGGTAGGGTAGGTAGGGTAGGTAGGGTAGGTAGGGTAGGTAGGGTAGGTAGGGTAGGTAGGGTAGGTAGGGTAGGTAGGGTAGGTAGGGTAGGTAGGGTAGGTAGGGTAGGTAGGGTAGGTAGGGTAGGTAGGGTAGGTAGGGTAGGTAGGGTAGGTAGGGTAGGTAGGGTAGGTAGGGTAGGTAGGGTAGGTAGGGTAGGTAGGGTAGGTAGGGTAGGTAGGGTAGGTAGGGTAGGTAGGGTAGGTAGGGTAGGTAGGGTAGGTAGGGTAGGTAGGGTAGGTAGGGTAGGTAGGGTAGGTAGGGTAGGTAGGGTAGGTAGGGTAGGTAGGGTAGGTAGGGTAGGTAGGGTAGGTAGGGTAGGTAGGGTAGGTAGGGTAGGTAGGGTAGGTAGGGTAGGTAGGGTAGGTAGGGTAGGTAGGGTAGGTAGGGTAGGTAGGGTAGGTAGGGTAGGTAGGGTAGGTAGGGTAGGTAGGGTAGGTAGGGTAGGTAGGGTAGGTAGGGTAGGTAGGGTAGGTAGGGTAGGTAGGGTAGGTAGGGTAGGTAGGGTAGGTAGGGTAGGTAGGGTAGGTAGGGTAGGTAGGGTAGGTAGGGTAGGTAGGGTAGGTAGGGTAGGTAGGGTAGGTAGGGTAGGTAGGGTAGGTAGGGTAGGGTAGGTAGGGTAGGGTAGGTAGGGTATGGTAGGTAGGTAGCCAGTTAACGGGAGCGAAGCCCCGTGGGACAGCTAGTAAAGGAATCAATTGCCAATAACCCTTCCTTTTAGCTAACTTTCAGTCTATAAGACACTATTGTGTAAAATTTCAATATTATTCGAATTTAAGAATTTTATTAAGTAGAAAACCAATATTACACAAGGAAAATTTCAAAATTTAAAAACCCCTGACACATTTATCTTGCGTAAACACCCCGATTCAAACAGTAAAACGCACATAACTTTTGAACGGCTCAACCGATTTTATTCAAACATAGCTATGTTTGAATAAAATCGGTTAAACCGTTCAAAAGTACACTCTCGATAAAATCACTTTTCAAACAAAAAAAAACTAAATCAAAATCGGTTCATCCGTTTGGGCGCTATGATGCCACAGACAGACACACAGATACACAGCAACACACGTGAAACTTATAACACCCCTCTTTATCCGGCGGGGGTTAAAAATCACCTTTCAAACAAAAAAAACTAAATCAAAATCGGTTCATCCGTTAGGGCGCTATGATGCCACAGACAGACACGCAGATACACAGATACACAGCAACACACGTGAAACTTATAACACCCCTCTTTTTCCGGCGGGGGTAAAAACACTTCATTTCGTCCGTTATAAGATATTAACATTGCCATCTATTTATATTCAGGAAACGGTTATGTTGGTTAGAAATAATAGTGGCTTATTTTTACGTATGGCAGATGAATTTCCAAGAAACAGTCGTGATCAAAGTCAGCTCTGTCTGCATAGCAGTAGAACGGCACTTATGCGCAAAAGTGTTTTTTGCATGGCTCCAATTGTTTATAATAAGCTACCCAAAAGTTGGAGGGACCTTAATAATGTGCAACTGAAGAAACAATTAAAGTCGTTTCTAAGTACCAGGGCTTACTATAGTATTAGCGAATTTCTGGCAGAATCTTTCATTTTGACATAGATTGTTATTACCATTTTTGACAATAATTGTTTTTGATTATTTATTTTTTTACAGGTTTTGACATACATTGTTTTTAATTTATTTTTTCTAAAATTGATTGATTTTTTACCATAGATTTGACATATTACATTAGACATATATTTTTTGACATTGTTAATTTTTACTGTTGTCATTTGAAATTATATTTACATAGATTTGACATTTGCTTATTAACTATTTTTAGTATTGTTATTTTCTATTTCTTTTTATTGTTGACATTTGAAATTATTTTACATAGATTTGACATTTGCCATAGATTTGACATTTGCTTAATATTTTTGATATTGTTATTATTTATTTTTCTTTAACTGTTGACATTTGGAATTATTTTTAAATAGATTTGACGTTTGCTTGATATTTTTGACATTTTTACCATATAATTTTTTGTTTTCTTTTTACTGTTGACATTTGGAATTATTTTATTTTTAAATTCGAATTAATTATTACAATTTTTTTTTTAATAATATTTGCACGCCATAGTATGGCAAACATGGCTGAACCTTTGTTTCTTTTTGTCATCCTGCATGCAAGTGTAATGATTTTTGAGCAAATAAATATATCCTATCTTATCTTATCTTATTCATTGCAGTATAACGTAGGTACACGCACTTGCGTGTAAAGCAACACTATTTTTTTTATAATACACCACCCTACTACACGTAGATGATTGCTGACTTGCAAATCTTTTCAACATGAAATCAGCTATCAAAGCACATAGCTGACGAAAACTGCAATATCACGGTTAACTAACAGTTTCAGTAGTACCTAAAGGATTTCAACCAGTTTGTCGGTTTTTTAGGGTTCCGTAGCCAAATGGCAAAAAACGGAACCCTTATAGATTCGTCATGTCTGTCTGTCTGTCTGTCTGTCCGTCCGTATGTCACAGCCACTTTTTTCCGAAACTATTAGAACTATGCTGTTGAAACTCGGTAAGTAGATGTATTCTGTTAACCGCATTAAGATTTTCACACAAAAAAAAATTGGGGATTCCCATACTTGAAACTGAAGCCAAAACATATTTTTTTCATGAAACCCATACGTGTGGGGTATCTATGGATAGGTCCTCAAAAATGATATTGAGGTTTCTAATATTATTTTTTTCTAAACTAAATTTATTTTTTTTCTAAATAGTTTGCGCGAGAGACACTTCCAAAGTGGTAAAGAGTCTGTCCTCCCCCCCCCTCTGTAACTTCCAATATAAGAGAATGATAAAACTAAAAAAATATAATATATGATGTATATATATTATGATGTACATTACTATGTAAACTTCCACCGAAAATTGGTTTGAACGAGCTCTAGTGAGTAGTTTTTTTTTAATACGACATAAATCGTAAACCGCAATTTACCAAGTACGGAACCCTTCGTGCACGAGTCCAACTCGCACTTGGCCGGTTTTTTTATTGGTTGTATTCCGGGGAGTATGCGATGGAAATGCATGATCTAATTCCGCCTAGCCCGTTTTATCATCGGATTACAAGACGTACGGCGATGCGCCATCGGTACATGGTGGACATCCCACCCATACGCACTAAACGTTTTGGAAATACTTTCATTATGCGTACAGCAAAGGAATGGAATTCCCTGCCGGAGTCTGTATTTTCCGATAGCTAAAAACCAGGGGTCTAACTCTTCAAGTCAAGAGTGAATAGGTTACTTCACCGTCGAACATATCATCGCTTTTTTTTCAGGTGAGATAGCGGTTAAGTGCGAGCCTGCCTAAAATAAAAAAAAAACTATACACATAACCAAAACTCGGGGATCAACAAAGGTATCATTAGTCGATTATTCAATCGGATCAAACGGATCGATTGCGACATATCTGTCACTCAGCCGGGACAGAACGGGTCGGCACGTTTGCGAGTGCCGAGTTTTTGTGCAATGAAGTCATAACCCATAATATCGTCCTTGTTAAGGGGAACACCTTATAATGACAAGGTATTATTGTGACACGTTTTTGTATAAAAATATGTGTTTTATAAAAAAATGTGTGTTTTATAAATATAAAAATAAGTGTTTTATACAAAAAATAATGATTATGATTATGGTTTAAAAATGTAATAAATAAGAAAATAGTTAAATAAATGACACGTTGTTTTATTAGGCTGTTTGATTTGGTCAATAAAGGCGTATTAGTTACATTATTAACCAGGTTACACAGGGTCTAATTAAATTAATATTTGCACGCCATAGCATGTGGCAAATATGTCGGAATCCTTTATTTATTTTTTGTTATCGTGCATGCATATTGTATTTGTTATCCATGTTTGAGCAAATAAATACATCTTATCTTGTCTTATTAGTAAGTAAAATTACGCGGACGAAAAAAAGTAAAAAATACTAGTACGAGTATCGACTTCCAAATAACAAAACTACAAACTGAAAAAAAACTTTATTTTTGGAAGTCGATGTCTTTGGTAGGTACCTATTACTATACCTACTACTACTACTACTGTGTGTGTACTGTGTACTATTTATTTGGTGGTTATTTGGGACACTGACTTCCGAAAATAAAGTTATTTTTCACTTTGTAGTTTTGTTATTTGGAAGTCGGTAGTATTTTTTTGGAAAAAGGTTTTTTTTTATTTTTCACTTTTTATTTGTACCTACCAAATAGGCAAGTTGTTTAGTAAGTTGTTTATAACGCCAGAATAGATTACCCGAATATCATAAAACTTGAACATAACCGATAAAATGAGTGATCTGCGTACCCCTTAAGAGCGTACTGGCGTGATGTTATGTTATGAAAAGGTTTAAACAATAAACAGACATGCGATTGCAGCAATCCTGAGAGATTTGCTGTAATTTATTGAAGAGTTCTGTTGTTCGAAGTTCTTCATCAGATCTTCACCAAATTAAAATGGGACCAATAACGAAACATACTTTTACAAAAAAAAACTGAATTCTTTTTTCACAATTGACGGAGATATCGGGTGAAAATACACAAAAAAAAAACAAACATAAAGTCGAACATAGAACCTCCTCCTCTTTGGGAAGTCGGTTAAAAACATTCTAAACTTATAAATGAATGTAACTTGCTGACTAGGAGGTCAAGGCCGCTGGTAGTTTCATCATCATCATATCAGCCGAAAGAAGTCCACTGCTGGTCGCCACATTGACTGGCCCCGTGTGTCCCGCATCCAGCGAATCCCCACAAGCTTCACCAGGTCGTCGGTCCACCTGTTGGGAGGCCTTCCAACGCAACATCTTCCGTTTCGCATTCGCCACTCCACAACTTTTCTGCCCCATCAGCCATCCATTCTGCTAGTAATGTGTGCCCACTGCCACTTAAATTTGGCAATTCTTCGGGCAATGTCGATAAACATGGTTCTCTTGCGGATCTCTATATTTCTGATTCGATCACGTAAGGAAACTCCGAGCATAGCCCTCTCCATTGCCCTTTGGGTGACTGAAAGCTTTCTGATCAGGGCTCATTGTGAGCAACCATGTCTGAAAGCCACAGGCAGCACATACTGCCTCGTCTTGAGACACTGGTAAGTTGTACGAGAAGAGACCGCGCAACTTCCCGAACGCTGCCCAGCCGAGTCAGATTCGACGGTTGACCTCGAAGTTGGTAGTTTAGTTTCCTAAAATTATGATAATAGTTTTTTTTTATATTAGGCTCGCCCTCTATCACAAGGGACTTTAACATAACTGGTGTAATGGGGGTATAGTACAGGTGCACCTCTGCTTAAACATTCTACGAATACAGCCGTGATATTATGAGTTGCCATTCCATATCGAAACCCAATAATATCTGCAGAGTTTCGTAAACATATTTTCTGTCTTACTGAATTCAGCTGAGTCAGAGATAGGCAGTCGCTCGATGTAAAACACTGGTTGTTTTACATCGAGCGAGTGCCTATCTGACCTCCACAACCCAGTAACTGGGTAACACGGTACCCCTTGGCTAGACTGGTGTCAGATCTCAGGCTTCTGACTACCCGTAACGACTGTCAAAGATCTTCAAATGACAGCCAGGACCAACGGCTTAACGTGCTTTCAGAAGCACGGAGGCAACCCGGTATGTTGAAATAGTAACCCATCCACGGACCGACCTCGTCAAGCTTTGCTTAACCTTGATGATCGACCTGTGTGGCTGTTATTATTTAGCCACGAGCTCCTCTACGTAAGTACTTATCAGACTACAAGGTGACATATTCAGGTACGTAATCCATAAGTATATGTAGGTATGTATGACTGAACTAAAATTGAGAAACGTTTCGGCAAATTCACTTTAATTTTCATAAAAACTTACAGCCAGACAAATGATGTAATGCTTATCTGAAAAATGTCTTTATAGACTATTGTTTAACTGTTCCCACAATTACTGCATGTAGCATAAAAACTAAAGAAGTTTGCAAAATAATAAACTTACCTACAAAATGAATGAATTCATTACCTAAATTGAAAGTGAAATAGATAGGTATCACGAACCTGCACAGGCTACAAAACTGCTACAAACACTACGATTGTCAGAACACAAAGGAATTATTCAGCTGGAATAAGCTGATGCTATGAAGTATGCATATACTCAAATCAAATAGTCGGTAAAAAAGCAAAACAGAACTTCTATGCCTTAACGTGAATATCTAAATCAACGAGGGGTATGTCTTTTTTAACTTTAAAGACTATGTATGGGGCTACTTACTCGAGTTGTATGTGCCATGGGGCGCCTGCCTATTGACCTTTTTTTGTTCTGTCTCTTGCTTGATATGGAGGGAAGTGGACATATTGATTTTTTCCTAATTCTCCTTTATTATTTTCTGATTAATTTCGTTGCGGGATCCAAGACAGTTAAATTCATTCTCCAGGACTTCGTCGAGCTTCATTGCCTCGGCGAATTTCTGGTGGTCGCCACTGTTGTTTCGGGCTTTCAGGAGTTGCAGTGGTTTGGGAATAGTGTGGTGGGATTGACCCAATAAAAAAAAATACTATAACCAGCTTTGAATTGGAATCCCCAAAAGAAGTGAAAGTGTGATCCGTCCCCGTCAAACCCGCCAGGTTTGACGGGGACAGAGTCGTGTTGGCAGAAGCGACGAGCATTGGTGATCGAAATTACTTGGCAAGAGTCGAAGCGTGAAGCTCAAGACCGATCGCGGTGGAACACTTCTGTGGACGCCCTCAGCCCCATCTAGAGGACATAGGACATTAAGTCAAGTATAAAGTACTCAGGTTTTTAAAGTGCTAACACATCTTCTTCTTAGCGTGTCGATGGCAAATATAAAAAGTTAAATATTGTGTTTGGCCCAGAATTCAGCCACGGCAACACCATTCGGTGACGCAGTCATAAGGTCTCCGCAAGTACAGGTGACAGGGCCATGGTCTACGGAGAGATGCTGCACAAGCACTGAAGACTAGTGCCATCATAGAACCCCCACCTGTGGAGGTTGTCCTTGCTGCGGCCAACCTGAGTGCGGAGTCGATTTAGGGTTTTCCAGGTCGACCACGGCAGAGTGTGCCCAGGCGGAAGGCTCTCCGACAGCCCAAAAAGTGCTAACACATGAAATGAACATGGTCCTTAAATAAGTCAAGCATTCTTTAAAACTCAAACCTCTCTTCTTCTCAATGCCTTCGGATCAAAAGCATTCCTATTTTCCTAGCATAACACAAACTGCCCCTTAAATAAAAACTAGTTTATTCCCTAACAATACAGTTAACCAGTCAATACTAATTACCATTTGATGAGAGATAAGGCAAACGTGAGTGGCTTAGAACGCACAACTGTGACATATCTCACAAACATAGTCGAAAATCTCTTAGAAAAATGTGACAAGTTTCCAACTCCACATTATGTCATGGTCGTGAATGTAGCTGCTAAGATTAACACACACCTTTCAAGACAAATTATGTTATATATTATTTTGACTTAAGATTTTTGTGGTGTTATTTATACTGCATTTTTTGCACGAGATTGTCTTAGATTGTTTGCGACAGGATTAGAATTATACGATATGTCATAATTATTTTTCGTTACTCATATGATATGTTCTATCGCGAAGTACCCCGTCTGTGACTCTTTGCATGTATACCTTTAGCTATAACGTTCAGCAAACAGCCCAGTTTTGCTAGTTTACCTCCATATGTGTAATAATAATAACATTCGTTGGTCATGAAAGAAAAACTTTTTTTATTTTTCACTTTTTACTGGTCTCATAATGGACAAGTTCTATAATGGTATGTATGTTCTATGGTTCAAGGTACCTATAATGCCCACAGTGATACCAGAATAGATTACCCGAATAACATGTAACTTGAACATAACCGGTGGAATGAGAGTGTACCAGGGTGAATTGTACACATCTGCGTGCCCGTTTCTTAGAGCATACTGGCGTGATAGTATGTTATGAAATGGTGTAAACAGACATACATGCGATTGCAGCTATTCCGAGAGATTTGCCGACATTTATTGAAGCGTTTTGTCTTTACCAAATTTAAATTTGACTATTTCGGAATAAACTTTTTTCGAACAAAAACAGAATTTTGCAAATCCGTTTATATATAACGAAGGTATGTCCGAACATATATATATATTTAATATAAATATATTATATTTATTTTTACATATATATATATATAAAGCTCATGACACCTGGTAAATATGATGTGGAATTTTCATTTCCAAGTCGATGACGGAAGAACCCAGCAGGTATCAACATCACATATGACTAAGATATGTCGGTAATTGTAATAATCGTCTCGTCACGGCTATTCAGCGTAAAGTTCCCATTGCCCTAGGTTATGAAAATACCTAAGAAACTACATGTGTTTAAATTTTTTCCTTAACTATGCAAACGTGAGTAATTGCTTATCTTCACGTCACCGTCTAATCGGACTTCAATATTTTTGGCAAATATTTACATATTTTATTATTATCTTCACATAGAAAACGTCATGTTTGCATACTAATAACCCGTTAGGAATAATCATGAACTCGAATATGGTGAGGGTAAACAACACCTGCCAAATATGTAAACACCTACAACAGACGACACATAATACCGAAGAATATACTAAAAAAAACATAGACACAATTTAACAAAACTTGGGAACAGTTGCACGAATTCTGTTAATGTCCATTGTAAATCACAACTGAATCGAATTCCCGTAATCCTAACCCTCAGACGTAAAAAGATCGTATTACTTAAAAATTGTATAAACAGCTGCTGCCAAAACAACGCCCTCACGTAACTTAAATATAAGTACAATGTTTACAAGCTGCAGAATACATGATAAATTAAAATTATCAGCCCACTATACATCAACCGCTGTTACAAATCCGCCTACTACCTCTGCTGGAATCGAACCCACAACCACCTACATTGTGCTGAATGTTGATATCTCAAACTTGAAAACTAACAGGAAAACATGTGAGATGACATGTTTAACTTAAGGTTACACTAGTCGATCATTCTTCCAAACGTAGTCTGGCGATTACTCCACTGTTTGACGATGTACTTTCAAAATAAAAAATTATATCAATTTGTCTCAACATTATCTAGCCTTGTATGGAAACAAAAAAGTAAAACAGTAAAATATTTGAAAGTTATGAGCGTCGACAATTCCATATTTCAACTCTAATATTAACGCATCCTTGGGCGAAAATAAATACCATAAGAAGAATGAAAATAGCAAAACGGCCTCCATAGAGGGATAGATTAGTATTGCAACAATGCAAATAATTTTATCTTGAAAATATACATTTAGCCGTTTTTTCATGATATCTAGACTCCCAATGGACTGTTTATAAGATTTCGCGCGCTCGTATTCGTCCTAAATCATCATCCGTTTCGATAAAAACTTGCAAAAGTGCTAATTCGTGCGAGAACTAGCTTCTTACTGCTCATCACAGCATCAATCTCTTTTGCACGTGTTGTCGGATGAGACAGCATGCATTTTAACCCCGAGCACAAAATAGTTCGTGCCGTTGACTAGGCGAACCTTAACAAACAAAACTGATCGAGAGTCAAATGACAGTTTCTTATCCAAACTTTTGTAATCCGCGATCACGCTGACCAGCCATTTTAGGGAGTGACATCATAACATTGTTTTTCTCCATAAATGACGGCATATTAAATTAACACGTGTACACAATCTAAAAGAGAGCACTTTAACGTTTTTTGTTGAAGTTTTTATGATCGAATAATTTGAGAAGCGCAAAAAACTATCGAATGTGGTTCTATGACTCAACGTCGGGAAAACTACTGGGTTTGGGTGCGACTTCGACGCAGACGAAATACATTATTTTAACGGATTTTTATTACCTAATCATGATGGTGTAACGGTGACTTATGATCGACTGTTAAAACGTTTGGTTGGAATAGTTTTATCACATTTTAATGACATATGAAATCTTTGTAATATCGGATTAAAAAAAAAATTGGACATATATCTTTTTTATTTTCTTGCTGCTAATCTGCTATCTGCCACTGATTTGTGCCTTTAGAACAAAATGTGCTCATCTGAATGAACTGCCTACGTATTTCTATTCCCACCTAATTAGTATTTTATATGCCACATCGTTTAGAGAAGATTAGCTTTTTTCTAACTCAACATTAGTTCATCATCATCATCATCATCAGCCTATAGCAGTCCACTGCTGGACATAGGCCTCTCCAATTGCACGCCATTTGCTTCGATTTTCGGCAACTCTTATCCAGCTGCTACCAGCCACCCCGCGAAGATCGTCACTCCACCTAGCCTGAGGGCGTCCCACCTTACGTTTACCAGTTCGCGGTCTCCACTCAAGAACACGTCTACCCCAACGGTCATCGGTTCTACGACTTATATGGCCGGCCTATTGCCACTTCAGCTTACTTATTCTGTGAGCTATGTCGACAACTTTGGTTCTCTGCCGGATCACCTCGTTTCGGATTCGATCCCTTAGAGAGACTCCGAGCATAGCCCTTTCCATAGCTCGCGGAGCAACTTTGAACCGATGAACCAGCCGTATTGTGAGTGTCCACGTCTCGGCGCCGTAGGTCATAACAGGTAGGACACACTGGTTGAAGACTTTGGTCTTCAGGCTCTGTGGGATACGTGACGAGAAGACTCGACGAAGTTTTCCAACATTAGTTAATTATTTGCAATGAAGCCGACTTACTCTCTACTACAGGGGCCATTAAATGCCGGACTACGGTCCGAACCGCCGACCTATTTTGTGTGGACCTTAAGTAAACAATACAATAAAATTTCAGAGTAGACTTACCGATAAACATCTGACAATAGCCTGCACCAACATTAGTCCAAAATTCGAACGGTTAATTCAAGGCAAAAATTGTCATTTTTCACATGACAAGAGCGAGCGAAGCGAGCACGGGAACTTACGACACGGATAGATTAAGTTCAAAGGGGATGACGGGAGCTGAAATGTGTGTTGTTCGCGGGCTTGTTAGCTGGCAGTCACACTCACTTATCACGAGCGGCCATATTCCCCTGCATGCCAATGTCAAGACTATTTTCAAACAACTCATCAAGCTTGGTGATTACTTATCCAAAAATTGTCAAAGTCTTTGCCCAAAGTGACATTCTGTTGGCAATAAAGATTGTCAAAAAATCAAAAATGTATGTCATTGACATGAGCTATCGATATACCACGGGGTCAACACAAACATTTTGGCATTGCAGATCGCCATCGTCGATAAAATGCCACTGTATCGAGCTTCAGGTATTAGTAACTCCATGTTTAGCCCAAAGACAAATGAAGCACTAAATGAATATATAGAAACCTTAGATAAAGTACCTATAGATGGAGCCATGGCGTGGCCGCACATGAAACAACAATAACAATAACACTTTGGCTTTTACAGCCTAGAACACTTCAACCCACCATCGCATTGACACTTATTATCTATAAATAACCCAATTCCAAAAATAGTGAGCAGTGGTGGCCCAGTGCAGTGAGCAGTGGTGGCCCAGTGGTATCGGCCGTGACTTACAAGTTGTAGGTCGTGGGTTCGAGCCCAGGCAGGCGCTTTACTTTGGGTAAATTATCACCACTGCTCTCAAAACGATGAAGGAAAACATCGTGAGGAAACCGGCATGTCCTAGAACCAAAAATTCGAAGACATGTGACATCCACCAACCCGCACTGGGCCTGCGTGGTGGATTACGGCCCATTCCCTCTCACAGAGAGGAGGCCTGTGTCCCAGCAGTGGGAACATTAATAGGCTGATGATGTGATGTGAACCCAATTCCTTGTCTCAATAAACACTTAATCCCGCGAAATCACAAAAAAATCAAATACGACCGAGTTGGGTTGTCAAACCTGCCATGATATTAGCGTTTGACAAACAACAAAAGCCGGCCATGGTGACAAAGACAAAAAATAATCTTTGGTCCTTATTATTTACATGGGGCTGCCAATTAGCGATCTCGCTCTATCAATCAAGCTCATTGTATGGCTAAATCTATAGGTACTTTATCTAAGATAGAAACTAACTGCCGCCCTGTAGCTAGTGTCACTATCTGACAATATCATATTTTGTGTTATAGACGAAAAACACTTCGCACGCACATTAAGGGTTCCGTACCATGAGTGAATTTCAAAGAAAAGTTGTATCAATATAAATTGGTATTTCTTAGTAAAATATACGTGATAATAAATATTATCACCAAGTTAGTAGCTCAATGGGCAGTTAAAAAATATTCCGGAAAAAAATTGCTGACTTTGATGGCATCTCATACCATTGATTTCCAATATTTTTTTAAAACAAAAACTACAGTAATTATCTACTTAACGAGTTTTAAACAACGATAAGTACCCCATTCGATGGGGCAGGTCAACCTTTTTTTCTCGCAAACCTTTAGCTGAATCTTAGCCCCCCTTAAAAACATTCAAAAATATTTTTTGACAGTTTGTATGGCTTTGGGTCAACGAGATGATTATACTGTGAAAATTTGGCTCAAACATGGCTCAAACCGATTGGTTGTAAAACCTGTATGACAGGACAGACGGTGAACAGACAAACGGACAGCAATATGCCTCCGATTAGACCCTTCGGGTCATCATCATCATATCAGCCGAAAGACGTCCACTGCTGGACATAGGCCTCCTCCAAGCGTCGCCACATTGACCGGTCCCGTGCATCTCGTAACCAGTGGATCCCCGCAACCTTCACCAGGTCATCGGTCCACCTGGTCCGTCCCTTCGGGTACGGAACCCTAAAAATCGACTATAAATAATATGCGAGAGTTTTTGATGTCAAAAACGAAATCTCATAGGGCAGTGTTGAATGGGCACGTTGCTAGTTTAAATCAATCATTTCATCTTTAATTCTATTCTATTCGTATCAAAAATATAGGGTGTCGGTTTGTAAAGTTAGCAATTTGGCGTTTTTATTTGGGTGTTGTGTATGTGAGTTTATATGTTTGTAAACGCACCCACGATACAGGAAGAAATTCCTAGTAAAAAAAAAATGATACCTACTAGAAAAATAATGCTAATCATCAAAAAATTCTCTTTCGATATGTCCAACATATCGATAGAGAATTTTTTGATGATTATGGAGTTATTAAAAACTCTACATCGGCCAAATTTCATAATTATAGTGATGTATAGAATGGAAGCTAATCACTCTGGTGCCCAGAAGGCTGCCTGCCATACGCCCAACTGTTTACTTGTAAACACAAACGATATCATAACTCAAGAAATTAGTAACTTATCTTAATTATTGATTTATGTTTATTGTTATTGAATAATACTTGGTTAGACAGGTCTGTCGGTCGCATAATAAATGGACTTAAAAGCTACTGCTACCTAACTTATTAACTTGAAAACGAAACTGCGCAAGCAATGGCGAGACGAAATTGAATCGAATTTGACAAACGTAACATGACATTTTTGGAACTCTGGCTCCTGTCAAAGTGACATATAGAATTTCAATGATAGCGATTGTCAATTTTTTTTAGGGTTCCGTAACCGAAGGGTCTAAACGGAGCCCTATTGCTGTAACTCACGTGTCCGTCGTCTGTCACACAATTTTGTTCCGAAGATTTTTTAACTTCCCACTTACCAACGAGCTTGAATTTTGGTGATAATGTTTATTATTAGTATACTTTACTAACAAATATCAATGTTTTGATAAATTTGATTTTTTCTTTGGTACTGAACCCTAATGTGCGAAGTCCGACATGCACTTGGCCGGCTTTTATATTTTACTAATTACATTGCTAACTCATTGAATTTGGATGTTTTTAACTATATTTGTTGATTTATTATAAATCCAATCCACTTTGGTCCATAAACCTACCTCTTCCCTTACAAACCACTAGCATGGAACGAACTGCGAATGGGACCAAGTGCGAATGGGACTAAGTGCGAATGGAACGAAGTGCTAATGTGACCTACTGCGTACGCGGGACGAAATGCGATTGGGACGAAGTGCGAATGGGCTTTAGTACTAATGTGACGAAGTGTTCATGTGACCTACTGCGAACGCGGGACGAAATGCGATTGGGACGAAGTGCGAATGGGCTTTAGTGCAAATGTGACGAAGTGTTCATGTGACCTACTGCGAACCCTAATGTGCGAAGTCCGACATGCACTTGGCCGGCTTTTATATTTTACTAATTACATTGCTAACTCATTGAATTTGGATTTATTATAAATCCAATCCACTTTGGTCCATAAATATACCTCTTCCCTTACAAACCACTAGCATGGAACGAACTGCGAATGGGACCAAGTGCGAATGGAACGAAGTGCTAATGTGACCTACTGCGAACGCGGGACGAAATGCGATTGGGACGAAGTGCGAATGGGCTTTAGTGCTAATGTGACGAAGTGTTAATGTGACCTACTGCGAACGCGGGACGAAATGAGATTGGGACGAAGTGCGAATGGGCTTTAGTGCTAATGTGACGAAGTGTACATATGACCTACTGCGAACGCGGGACGAAGACTGAATGGGAAGTGCGAATAACCCAAGCACAATAGGCCCTAGACAAGTGACATTCAATCATCGAAAGCTTGGCGATACTGATTAGAAAAAAATCAAAATGTATAGGAATTTCAAACGCCATCGAAATGTTACGTGATCAATCACTTATATTTTGGCATTTATATCATAGACGTTTCTCTCTAGACCAAGTGTCATTCTATCAGTGATAGCGACTCATCATCTGCCTAGCCTTTTGCCCAATTGTTGTTGGGGTCGGCTTCCAGTCTTACCGGATTTAGCTGAGTACCAGTGTTTTACATGGAGCGACTGCCTATCATGACCTCCACAACCCAGTAACTGGATAACACGGTACCCCTTGGCTAGACTGGTGTCAGATCTCAAGTTTCTACCCGTAACGACAGTCAAAGATCTTTAAATGACAGCCGGGACCAACGGCTTAACGTGCTTGCCGAAGCACGGAGGAAACTCGCCATGTTGAAATGGGCACCCATCCACAGACCTACCTCGGCAAGCGTTGTTTAAAATTGAAGTTTGACCCGTACGGCTGTTATTATTTAGCCACATCTTTAAGTACGAAATCTAATATCACTTGTCAATACACATCCAATGAGACCAAACACGATGGTGTTATCATGTCTGCTTGAGGAGTTGCTATGACCAGCATCCGACTCCATCAGGAGACCAGCTCCATAGTACCATATTATTTCAATGTTTCTAAAGTATCGTAAGTAGTTTCCGCTTAATCGGATGTCAGGAAGTGCTTCAAAAATGGATTACTAGTTGCTGGACACATACAAAATATATGGGACTAATAACAATCTGAAAGATTTTGGCTTATCGAAAACCGCTAAAATGTCACTCTGTTGAGAGCCTGAACCCCGATTTCTTTCTAATTAAGTATTTGAATTTGTTTTTTCTTCAAACCAGTAGCATGAAAACCACAGACATAAATCTAACTAGATCACGCAAGTCCCTCCATTTGTATGAAAACCAAGCGTGCCACTTTTTCACACACAATTTTAAAACAAATTCACTTATCAATGAATACAAAATATTGAACTGAAATGGAAATGTTTTCTACATTTCCATTTCAGCAAAAAAAAGCATTTTTCTAGATTTCGGTTAATTTTCAGTGCACGGCACCTATGCTAAATAAAAAGCTCAGATTACGGTCGTTGATCGTAATTTTACTCCGTTTTTTGACACGTGAAGTACATACAATCGCGTCATCTAGTTAGATTTATATCTGTGGTGAAAACCTTGGCATTAAAGTACGGTTTGACACATTCTTAAGAGCGGACTCCAGTCAACAGGAATTTGAAAAATAGGTATTTGAAGAAACTATTGCCGTCGCGTCACCTCCAACCTCACCCCGTAAAGTGCGAAAGGGACAACTGCAGCTCAGGCTGATTTTACCTACAAAAACTTTGACTAAAAGACGTTTCGTATTCTGCTGTTTTCTTCATGAAAACTGGTCTGATCTAAAAAATTCTTATATCAAAATTTAGAGGAAAAGTATATCTATGCTCCTATTATTTCCTTTTTTGTTAAAAACTTATAATTTTTTTCTGAAAGTCTTCTGAACATGGCGGTAAAAACGGGAATTTTTTCGGATTTTTGTATTGTCATATTTCTTTTTGTGATTATGTTTTGGAAAAAAGGAAATAATACAGGCACGTATTAATTAGACCTGGATTTTATGGAAAAAAATCATTGCTCTAGAGGCATTATCCACGAAGAAAACAGCAGAATGTGTTTGTATGGAGAAAGTCTCACTAGAGTCCATCTAGTCCATTCTAGTCTAACTCCGAAAAGCAATTCAGAAACTCGCCCTACGGCCTTCATACTTCCCAAAATCCCAAACCGTTTAAAACACTTACCAGGGAATCAGGTTTCCAAGCAAATTCGACAAGAAAATCAACAACCCAATAACTCTCAATAATTTGAATTTAAACGGTGATAGTTGATAATTTAACCCAATTCCCTGAGTGCTGCCCCATGTTAGTAGTTTGGCAGTCTTGTAACAAGCGCTAAACATGGTAAATTTCCATCGTAACTTAGCTCGTACAATGGCGCCACTGTAGTTTATATGAAAATAACTTTAATACGGACAAAGGAGACACAAGACTCGATACAATAATTTAAGTGGTTTCTTACCGTTTACATGACTCCTGTGGTCCTTAAGAAGGTAGGTGGATGTGTAATAGTGTCAGAGACAAAAGAGGTTGGTATGTAGGCAGCTAACTACCACAACGCTTAACATAAAGTTGGCGTTTACTAGTAATTTGCTGTTCTATAAGTATGACTTGTGCTGAGACTGACGAGACGCGATGAATGAGTGACGAGAATGGATAAAGTGAGAAATGAGTATATTAGAGGAATCTGGGCAGAATGTTCACAAGGAATGGAAAGATTGAATAGGATGTGGAAAGGAGAGTGAATGCAGGGAATAAAGTGAATGGTGATATACATGCAGTTTTAACCAGCAAGTCGATGTCTCCGGAGGCTCAACTCACCGTTCACAACAGCGTGCTGGTGCCTACACTTATGTATGGAAGTGAAGTTTGGTTATGGCAAAAAAGACATGAAAGTAGAATTAATGCAGTAGAAATGCACTCCTTATGGAGTATATGTGGTGTAAATTGAAATGATAGATTGAGGAATGAGGTAATAAGACAACGTTGTGGTTTAAAAGAAGATGTAGTGACTAAAATTTAAAAGAGTATGTTAAGATGGTATGGCCATTTTGAGAGGATGAATGAAAGGCGACTAACGAAAGGTAGAAAAAGGTATAATTTTACAAGGCAGACGTGAATGGAAACGCCGGGAGGGGACGCCCTAGAAAGACATACATAGACCTTTTAGGTGATGTTCTTTAGAAAGCCCAAGTGCGCAGTACTCATAACCGGCGTGTGTGTATGACTAGATGTATGAATGTGTGTGAAGCAAAAGAAGTATGTAAGGATCGTAGCAGGTGGCGTTCTGTATTTTCTGCCTACCCCCATGGGAAAAAAGGCGTGAGTTTATATGTATGTAAAATAACTAAAAATTTATTGCCGAATGCATCACTTCAGAACGGCTGCAACTATTTGGCTAAATCTCATTTTGTTATGTTTGTAATTGTCAGGATTGTTAAGATTAATATTTAATTTGACAAATATAATATTGAAAATAAAAACAAATAGAAAGGGAATAGATAACTAAAATGTTAATAGATAAGGAAAATATTTTTATTTGTAATAATATTGAGCTCTATTCCTCTCTCCTAGACACTGACTGTATCTAGAATGTTGCTGTGCCCGACAGGGTCCATAATTGTTTCTGTAACTTATATTTACCACCTGTCTGTACATTATGGATGCAATATATTTAATTTGAATTTGGACAAGGTTTGTGTGAACGAAAAAGTTTCATTTTTATCATTAGTACACCTGCGCGAAGCCTGGGTGGGCAGGCAATAAAGAATAAAAAAATATTAACACTTTGCCAAAGAGAGTAAGCACAGAGTAGTTATGGTTCTAAATTAACCAGGACTTTCCATGCATCCAAAGAGTTGTATTTGTAGATATGTAGAATGCACATTTTTGTGCATAAATAGCGACATTTGTATACCAAATTGGCTCACAGTGGTACGATTTTTGTGTTAAATACAGTATAAATATTCTATACGTATAACTAACTAACAAAACAGCATTCATCTCACAAAAAGCGCCAAAACATATTTTGTCGAATACAAGACCAACAACACCAACTTGAATTGAGTTGAACAGAAAGTTCAATACCGCTTTGTTCAACCACCGCGCCTGCAAACTCAGACTATTGAGGCTAAATCCAGTAATGGTGTTAAAATAGACATTACGATAACAATGACTAGAACACAAGACTAATAAATACCAGAGCTACACGTAACAAGCACCTGAAGTGCAAATTGTTTTAATAGCGACACTATGGAGAGCACAGAAGGCTTTAGAAACGAATAGAGGTTGCATATAATCCTAGTGCTGTGATTATTGTAGCAATTTCTTGACGTGCAGACAAAAGCAGGTGCTCCTTACTATTATTGGTTACTTATTTGTTCTTCTTCTTTTTCTCCTTCTCTATCAAGCGTTGGTTTTATTATCTATCGAGGTGCCATTACGCTGGCAAACATCATCATCTGGCCTAGGCCTAGGCCCATTTCACTTTGGTGAATGAAAACGATGATGATGAAAAAGATTTCTGATGGAATCGTTTTTTTTTTATTCCAAGTCCTGATAGACCAGGGTCGATAATTTATGAAAATTAAAAAATATAGTAGGATGAAACCCATTGGAAAAGGAAGAGAATATAACAAAATCAAAGGAAAAATAATTTATGGGCGATTTGAGGTCGGGAAGTGCAAGGGGTTAGGTTTTTAAGGGTAGAAAACGGTTTATCTCAATTTCCGGCAAAACTACAAGTCCTATGGAAAAAGTTAAATAGCAAAGTTATAGGTAATCAAAAGATCTACAACTTTTGTATTTATACTTTTTTCACATAACCTCAAAATTTATGTCAAAAATTCAAATAACCAAGTTTTTGGTTTTTTATTTTTATCTTTTACAAAAAATAATATTTTTTCATGGAATTTGGTGATAGGGGTAAGTTTTCACCTAATTGTATATCTTTTTACACCATCAAAAAGTAGAGATTTCAAGCAACAAAAACCCCATCGACTTTAAAAAAAAAAACTTGAAACTTTGCCATATAACTTTTTTCCATAGCACTTGTAGTTTTGCTGGCAATCGAGATAATCCGTTTTCTACCCTTAAAAACTCACCCCCTTGCACTTCCGGACCTCAGATCGCCCGTAAATTATTTTTCTTTTTGTTATATTCTCATCTTTTTCCAATGGGTTTCAACCTACTATTATTTTTTGTCACTTCGTACCATTTTCAAAGGCTTCGGCACTGGTCTATGAGGCAATTCTCAGGTTACGCTAAGTGTCATTAGGTCACCATCAAGAATTTCTCAGTAGCTGCCTAGTCCGGAGTCCCAACTTGTTCCCGATTGATGGCAATACATAAACTACGTCCCATGGGACTTGAACATAGCTGTCCACCCACGTTTCGACCTGATTCTTTAAGAAATACAAGTGCTATTTTATGTTCAGTGCAAGTTCGACACCTTTATTCATTTATAAATTCATCTTACGCCATGTCTACGCCCTACACAGAACTCTATGGTACCTTAAGACAGGTGTTAATTTTATTCGTTATTAATTGAAGTGCGACGCACATAAATACGAAAGATTTATGTGTTTCACACAGATGCAGAGCACACAGACACACAGTGAGATACGCGTGAACACACCCACTTGCGCGTGCGCGTGTAATTGGCTGTTTACTTAATATAGTGGGCTTATTCGTGGAAAAAGTAATAATTGGTTAGATTATGGAAGATTAGCTTTGCTTGTTATTGGATTCACATTGAGTTTCTGATCCCAGGGAGGTTTCCTTGGGATCAGAAACTCTCCAGAAACGTCATGAGGTCATTTACCTAGCCTTGTCGTGACTGACCCTCGATTTCTGAATTAAGAAATTGATGTTAAGGATTTGTCAAATTCTACATTAACCTCAAAACCTCTCGGACGGCATGAAAATAGAGTGAGACAAATTTTAACTCCAAATACTTATTTCAGAAAACGACCTTACTTAAGCGACATTTAAGCAAAAGTAAATAAAGGTAAATTTATGCATTCAGTTAATTGTATAAGTTTGAATTCTCGATAAAAACAGAATAATAAAAGAAGAAAATAATTTTCCTTACTTACTATATTTTCAACAATTCTTTAAGGTGTAGTTTTGTCCAAGGTGTATTTTAAAAACCCTTAAATAGTTAAAGGTGGAATTCCCTGCCGGAGTCTGTGCTTCCCGATAGTTACAATCTCGGGGTCTTTAAGTCAAGAGTGAATAGGTTACTTCTAGGCAAGCGTGTTACACCTTCGACTACAACATCATATACCATCAGGCATGTGAGATAGTGGTCAAGCGCAAGCCTATGGCCGAGTTTCTCACCTCTAAATTATCGCAGAATTAATATGACAAATTGTCAAGCACGCGTTATCTGCTGTGATTGGTTGAATAAATCTTTAACAGCCAATCACAGCAGATAACGCGTGCTTGACAATTTGCCACATTAATTTTGCGATAATTTAGAGGCGATAAACTCAGCCTATAATAAAAAAGGTGTGCTTAGACGGGCAATTAATTGCGGAATTACTGGCAGTTGTAATTATAAAATTTGATGTCCCGGCAACACCTAATATGTGCAGCAATAGACAGGTTGGTTACACTGCCAAGAATTGGCCAGTTGCAGTTCCCCGTGTAAGAGAAAATATGGGCTTTATGAAATATAATTGTATCCAAGTTATTTTTTTAACAAGCTTTTTAGCTTACCGTGCAATGTCATCCAAACCAAAGGTGAATGCAAAATTTCATCTAAATCGGTTGAAGATAACTTTAAAAATTCAGTTGCAAGATTTGACCCGAACATACATATATACATTGCAAGTTAATAAAAAAGCTTGTAAAAAGAAAGCCGTAATAGCCACCAGCCGTTGAGGATCAACAGAAAATTGAAAAATAGAATCAGGACTACAAGTTTAAGAACTCAATACGAAGATAAGTTATGCATAGGTGGATATAAAACTGAATTATTGAGAAAGAGTGTTATGTGCATGACTCCTCTCATTTATAACCAAAACTGGTTAAAGAGCAACCTTTAAAAATATTTAAAAAGAACCTAAAAATACTCTTTGTCAGATTTTTTGAATGACAAGACTATTTAATTTTTAATTTTCTTATATTATTAATTGGTGGTCAAGTCAAATGGTCCAGAATTGTCATTAATTGGTACCCTATTCAAAAGAAAAGACGGAAAGGAAGGCCATTCATAAGACGGAGTGATGACATAGTTGCCACGGTGGGAAATACCTGGAGCAGACTGGCAAGAGACAGAGCTAAATGGAGGAAGGAGGAAGAAGGAAATGGAGGAGGCTTTCACCGCTAGAGCGGTCCTTACTACAAAACGCGTTAACGCAGTCTAATAACATTTATACTAACAAACTAGAATAAATATAATACTAACACTACAAATAATGTTTAGAATTAATGTAAACTATGTGTAAGGAATAAATAAATCTTTTATTATTATTATTAATTAGCTTTAAGTAAATAGCTATAGTAGTATAAGTAACAAAAATTTTTGCATGGCTCCAAAATATTTGTAACACTTAATTGTATTATTTACCTGCATTCTAAGCAAATAAATAAATCTATCTATCTAACGAAAAAGTTTTAGGGTCGATCAATTTTAAGGGAGAGATGACAAACAAAATACAAGCATCTAACAGAGAAAGTGCCAATTCATATCAAAATCACGATGACGAATTAACCAACACCCATCATCCAACCATAATCCTCCAAACGTCACACAGAAACACACACTGAATAGCCACCTAATCTCCATAAAGTGTGACCAGCCATCAATGCACTAACACCATCAGAAAGCGATCTGCTGATAAGCGGCATGATCTCATTGCTCTTATCTCTGTCCGTTATCTCACGACAATAACTGGGTAACTCAAAGCCGACGGCCAGATCATTAAGGACCAATCACCATCAGTCATGATACTGAATGGGAATGACGTCAGACAATGGGATACGGTCTGTGTGTTTTGGGGTGAAGCTGATGAAGTCTGGCTTTCGGTGGATTGTGTATTGAATAGGAATCTGCAGTATTTGTTAAGGTTCATCAGTTTAATTTATAGGTGACATGGATGGATACGGTCTGTGTGTTTTTGGGTGAAGCTGATGAAGTCTGGCTTTCGGTGGATTGTGTATTGAATAGGAATCTGCAGTATTTGTAAAGAGGGGACTGTAGTGAGACTTTCTCCATACAAACACATTCTGCTGTTTTCTTCGTGGATAATGCCTCTAGGGCAATGATTTTTTTCCATAAAATCTAGGTCTAATTAATACGTGCCTGTATCATTTCCTTTTTTCCAAAACATAATCACAAAAAGAAATATGACAATCCAAAAATCCGAAAAAATGCCCGTTTTTACCGCCATGTTCAGAAGACTTTCAGACAATATTTATAAGTTTTTAACAAAAAAGGAAATGATAGGAGCATAGATATACTTTTCCTCTAAATTTTGATATAATAATTTTTTAGATCAGATCAGTTTTCATGAAGAAAACAGCAGAATACGAAACGTCTTTTAGTCAAAGTTTTTGTAGGTAAAATCAGCCTGAGCTGCAGTTGTCCCTTTCGCACTTTACGGGGTGAGATTGGAGGTGACGCGACGGCAATAGTTTCTTCAAATACCTATTTTTCAAATTCCTGTTGACTAGAGTCCGCTCTTAAGAGCGGACTCTGTTTAATTTATAGGTGACATGGATGTGGAAAGAATAATGTTGGAAGGCCTCCCACTAGGTGGACCGATGACCGGGTGAAGGTTGCGGGGATCCGCTGGATGCGAGCACGGGATCGGTCAATGTGGCGACATTTGGGAGAGGGCTATGTTCAGCAGTGGACGTTTTTCTGCTGCAAATATGATGAAGATGATGATGACTGAATAAGGAGTCAGCAGTTTTTTGTTTGAGTTCATCAGTTTAATCCAAAGCGCTGGTTTGATCATATCTTCTAAGTGATTCTTCGTAAAGAACAATAAGCTGAGGGCATATATATCCTAAAATAGAAATATGGAATAAGATCATAACCATTTGCACGTCCAAATTGCCCTAGGCGATTATTTTAACCATTAATCGATTTTTACTATTTCTCGAATTGTTAGGATTTGTACATGGCGACATTTTTAACCATAGCGACACTTGCCGGTTTGTCCCACTATTTCTCGAATCGTTAGGATTTGTACATGACGACATTTTTAACCATAGCGACACTGGCCGGTTTGTCTCATTATTTCTCGAATTGTTAGGATTTGTACATGACGACATTTTTAACCATAGCGACACTGGCCAGTTTGTCTCAGTATTTCTCGAATTGTTAGGATTTGTACATGGCGATATTTTTAACCATAGCGACACTTGCCGGTTTGTCCCACTATTTCTCGAATCGTTAGGATTTGTACATGACGACTTTTTTAACCGTAGTGACACTGGCTGGTTTCTCTCACTATTTCTGGAATTGTTAGGATCTGTACATGGCGACATTTTTATCCATAGTAACACTGGCTGGTTAGTCTCACTATTTCTCGAATTGTTAGGATTTGGAGCATTGTCTGACGTTTAACGCAAAGTTAAGACCCTACCAAAGACCAAAAGGTAACCCTTCTTTATGATATTTTTCATTCTCAATAATCTTATAAAAGGATAATTAACTACCGCTAGAGTAGGAGGTATCACCTATATACATTGCCTACAAATGTATATCGGTGATACCTCATCATCTGCCTAGCCTTTTTCTCAATTATTGTTGGGGTCGGCTGCCAGTGTTACCGTATTCAGCTGAGTACCATTGTTTTATATGGAGCGACTGCCTATCTGACCTCCACAACCCACTAACTGGGTAACCCGATACCTCTTGGTAAGACTGGTGTCAGATCTCAGGCTTCTGACTACCCGTAACGACTGTCAAAGATCTTCAAATGACAGCCGGGACCAACGGCTTAGCGTGCTTTCCGAGGCACGGAGGAAACTCGGTATGTTGAAATGGTCACCCATCCACGGACCGACCTCGTCAAGCGTTGCTTAAGCTTGAAGATCGACCCGTGCGGCTGTTATTATTTAGCCACGAGCCCCTCCGGTGAACTCGCACTAAGGCCACAGATGCCTCATCCCATACAAAGAAACCGTGCCGACGACGTAACTTGCGTTTTTCGTCTGATTAAAGTGATATTTTGTTCTAAGAATCGATCACGTTCGGTTCCGTTCCACGGATACAGATTGTGTTAGCAGCAACTTGTAAGTAAAAGGGTTTACTCGGTTCGTGAATATATTTTTTTTAATACCGCTATTTGTTTAATAGTATTTTTTTTGAAAATTTTAAAGTTTCAATGTACCAAAATGTGTTACAAAACAAATTAAAAAAACCGGGTGGATGCATCAGAAATTTAAAAAAACGCCATCTATTGTAAACAAATTTAAATGATCCATTCAAATAATCTTTGAAATCTGAATTAAGAGCCCAATAATGCTTATTTTTGTGCTTAGGAGAGTTAATTTTCTCGCACGGTTGGCGCAGTGGTTGAGCGATTGACTGCTGCGCTGCGTGTCGCGGGTTCGATTCCCGCACGGAACAAATATTTGTATGACCTACAGATAGTTGTTCCGGCTCTGGGTGTTGTGTATGTGAGTTTATATGTTTGTAAACGCACCCACGATACAGGAAGAAATTCCTAGTGTGGGGCAACGTTTTTAAAAAAAAAAAAAAAAAAAAAAAAAAAATTAAACAAGAACATATTTTTTTACCGATTGTCTCTAGAAAATCTAAATTTTCACAAAACTCAACAACGAATCGAAGCTTATCACGCCATCTAGTACAATTTATTTGAACCAAATTTTATTTCTTCGCTTTGGGTGCCCGTGAAATGGCATAACAATTCAATACAATAACGACCACATATAAACATTAAGTAATTCAACAAGGATTCCATTCTTGGCATTCGCGAGCAAAGTTGCCACAATCGCAGCAAAGGCTAACAGAACAGACGTAACCTTACGAAGTCGACCACACATTCGAACTCACACAACCACAACAACAACCACACAAACAACAACCACACAAACAACAACCACACAAACAACAACCACAACTACACAAACAACAACAAGCACACCATTGACTGATACACAAATTACACACACACTCTCTAACCAACGGCCATTACCAACGATAGCAGCAGCGGTAGCAGCAACAGCCAGCCTACAACCAGCCCCTAGCATGACTACCACACAATTTCTGGCTTGCGGAGAGGACGGAGTCCCTGGCATCAGACTGCGAGGCGTCGCTCTGTTCATGAACAGGGAACAGGAGAAGTTAGGCTTAGGCTTCTGCATAGGCTCAAGTCGAGCTGCGGCCCGAATACACCTTTCGCCGGGCCTTGCCGCCCTGATTAACGGAAGCACTACCAAAACGAGCATAAAAGGCAGCAAGTATGCTGCACTACCTCAAGTGGAAGTGGCCACTCACCGATGCCGTCTAATGCGGTTTAAAAGGAAAACAATCGCTTTAATCGAGTGGGGAGAGGCTACTCCATTTGCTCAAGCAAGCTCATTGCTTCAGAGGATCGGGGAGGCAGGAGACTACACGTCAGCCGCAGCCCGAACCATAAGTGTGGACGCAATGGTGGTGGGAGGGGAGAGAGGAGACGTCGCAGACCGCTTTGGCTGTCTAAAAGCCTCAGAACATCATGAGGTCGTTGTCTACGAGGACAGAGGAGAAACCCTGAGTTTCCTCAAAGCCCCCAGACAACCAACAACCAGCGCGATGAGCCCCACCACTCAAAGCGGATCGGAAAGGGCCCAGCAGAAGGCAGCAGCCGAAAAAGCCGCTAAGGAGCAGTGCAACACCATAAACCCAGAGGACCGGGCCCGGTCGAGGAGTCGCCTGAAAGCGTTTGGCACTTTCCTCAGTGCACTGCTCCCAAGCACCAGCCACGCATCACCATCTCATAAGCAGGAGACAGCACTAGAGAGGTTTTTCAGAAAAAAACCAAACGAACCAACCCAGCAAAAGCCTGAGCTAACACGAGCCGACAAAGGGCAAGTCATCCCGCCGACCCTCGCAGTAAAGTCGGGTACCACGGATCACGTAAAAAGCGCGTTCCTCGAGTACGTAGCAATCGTAAGAGCGACCAGAGAGGTCAATCTTATGACATGCAGGAAGTTCCTGCAGACCTTCCAGAGAGACACAGAGGGTCTGTTAAGAGTACTGCTCGAGGAAGCTGGGGCAGCGGTGTACGACAACGTCACATCCCAAGTCATCAAAGGGGAAATGACGGGGTCGTATATGGCAGCCTACAGCGCGAGGAGTGGCTTTGTGGCCCTGGACAAGGAGGAGACGGAGCGCTCGGGCAAACTCAAGTTCAGTGTGCCAAATGACGACCCGATAGTGGTTACCGCCAAATGTACCAAAATCATGCCGGATGATAAGATCCTGGAAATGGCACAGTCCATTTCAGAGACCTCAGATATCCCGGCATCGCAGGCAAGTTGGGCGGTACCCAATATCAGGTGAATTAACGGAGTTCCGGGTTGCGGTAAGACAACCTGGCTGGTAAAGCACTTCGACGAGGACAGGGACGTGATAGCCACCACGACAACAGAAGCTGCCAAAGATCTTAGGGAAAAGCTTGCGCGCCGCTTAGGAGACCGAGCAAAGGCCAAGGTGCGCACTATGGCTTCAATCCTAGCAAACGGTTTCAAGAGCCAAGACAAATGCTACCGTCTTACGGTAGACGAGGCTCTTATGAACCACTTTGGTGCCATAGTCATGGCAGTAAAGTTGTCTGGAGCAAGCGAGCTTGTCCTCGTCGGAGACGTTAACCAGCTTCCATTTTTGGACAGAGAGAACCTTTTCGAGCTTAGGTATACCCGTCCAGACCTGGTTGCTGGCATCAGCCAGGAGTTTCTCTGCACACACCGCAATCCAATGGACGTGGCGTTTGCACTGAGTGAGATATACCCTGGTATATACTCCTCCAAGTCGTCGCTGTCGCGGGTCCACTCCCTGAAGGTGAAAGGTTACACAGGGGCGCAAATACCGAGCACTGCCCAAAACACCCTGTTCCTGGTTCATACGCAGGGGGAGAAAGCTTCTCTTGCGAGCCAGGGATTTGGGTCCGGCGAAGGGTCACGCCTGCTAACCATACACGAGGCTCAGGGGTCGACCTACGACAGCGTCATCATCATCAACACCAAGTCCAGGAGGCTTCAGGTCCACGACAGCATATCCCACGCGGTAGTGGCGTTGTCCAGACATACAGTCAGTTGCGTCTATTACACCGACGACGCCGATGACGCCGCAGGCCGCCTTGCTAAGAGGGCGATGGATGCGCCGACTAAAACGGTCGTCAACTACAATCTTCAGACGGCCATGCAGCATCGAGACGTAGTCGTCATAGAGGCCTTGCTCACGCTAGCGAATTCCCTGGTCAGCAGACATCACCAAAACACCACCTAACAAGTCCCATCCAAAAACTCCACGCTAAACACATACCTAAACCATCACCCTGTCTGTATATTGTAAAGCTGCATGGTGGAGCGAGTAAATCATACTCACCTCAACGTCCTAACGACGGGGTTTCTTTAACCGGAACCGTCGGCCGGGACTGGTTTGCTCGCATTACCATGCATCTTCCCCCGAAAGTGTACCAATAAATATAAGTAAACAAAATAGCAAATAACATAACCAGTGTATCAATAGAAATAAGTAAACAAAATATTTAATAACATAAAGATAAGTAGCAAATAGAAACATAAAATTGTAATGCCAGTGTGTAATAGATATAGTATTTAGTGAGGGATGAACTCACGTAGTCTTAAGTTAGTTAAGTAAGCCTAAAAATAATGTTCGACGTAGGAGTCAAACAATTGCAATTTTTTATGAAAAAAAAAAAAAAAAAACAAATGAATATAACAAGGTAAAAAAGAGCGCGGACCACACATTTCCGCGGTAGAATATAAATAAAAAAAAAAAAAAAAAAAAAAAAAACATTAAGTAATACTACATAAGATATTTTTAACCAAATTATTAATATGGAATTTGTCTGAAATTTTTATTTTTTTATTTTTTTCGATTTGCTCGCTTTTGACCACTACCTCGCCTGATGGTAAGCGATGATGTGGCCTACGGTGAAGCACGCTTGCCTAGAAGAAACCTATTCACTCTTGACTTAAAGACCCCAAGGTTGTAGCTATCAGGAAACAAAGACTCCGGAAGGGAATTCCACTCCTTAGCTGTGCGCACAATGAAAGTATTAGCAAAACGCTTTGTGCGTATGGGTGGGATGTCCACCATGTTAAATTATTTTTAATGTTTTAGCAAAATCTCCACAAAAAATAAAATAACAAGTACAATTTGTCACAGCCGTCATCTACGTACACAACTCAATTAAATAGATACCTCAGGTGACAAATAATTTACTCAAGAACCCGGCTTTGCCTATTAAGACATTATTTATTACTATACCGCCTTGCATATTTACATACATTGCATTAAATAATAATAATTAATATTAAAGAGAGCAGAAATTAATATTGAAGTATGCTAAGGGAAGTGCGTAATTATTTTTATTGATAGGTAGTGTTGTGGTTTTGTGCGTTTATAACTAGACCCTAGGGCAGATTTTATTATTAGACCTAATGTCGCCTACGGGTAAAAATTTAGTTGGTGTTTGTTAATATTATTATAACACTGGAAACAGTTTAACTGCCTTATTACCCGACTGCCAAAGGAGGGTAATGTGTTTATCAGTCTATGTATGTATATATGTATTTTTGATCCTATGTGGCGTTCTAGATACTAAACTTTATTTAACCAAGATTTTGTTGATTCTTACGTCAATCGATTCGTCTTAACCTTCCGAGTGTCACTGGCAACATTAAAATTCGAAAATAGAAAAATGGCTGGTTTTTGGACGCCCTATTGAAGGGGCCCAATTTTTTATTTTCTTACAAACCCATTGTGTGGGGTATTAAAATAAAGGATTTTAAGAGGTGATTTCAAAAATATATTGCACTTAAATGTTTATATGTTAAGTTTAAAAAAATGTAATCTAATAAAAAGTTATAAATAAAAAACCTTAATTCAGAGGAAGTGAACGAAAAAGACGTAAACATGAAGAAAATCATACTGTGTAGTCGGAGTATACATCATTCGCGAGCTGGCTGACCAAAACCAGATGTATCCTCCGACTGAAAGTTTTTTTTATCGTTCTGCTTATTGAAAATAACAGATAAATTAACTTGAAAAAATAAAACGAAATAAAAATTAACAACACCATTATAATAAAAAATAATATCATAATGTTGACAGCCGATAGATACCAAAAATAATAGGAAGGTAGATTATCAGGCTATACTTATTATGATTAATATAGCTTTTTTGTGCGTGGAATAATACTGCGCTACCACGGGGAGATAGCGCCGTTATGTGGGACTCTTACCCACTAAGAGCCGATTGCACAAATTAAACTAATCGCGATTAGTTCAACTAAACTCAGTTTATGCTAATACAGCGTTCGGATTGGTTGTTTCGTTCTCAACTAATCAGAACGCTGTATTTGCATAAACTGAGTTCAATTGAACTAATCGCCATTAGTTTCGTTGGTGAAATCGGCCCTAAAACTTCACGGTGTCCTTCTGTGCCACTTATGGCGGGAACACGGGCACGCGTTAGCCTTAGCACTCACCGCGAACCCGCCGCATGATTATTATAGCTGGAAAGCAAAACAAAAGCTTAAACATAGTAACTCGGAAGGGGAAGTACAAAAATTAAAATATTTTATGACAGCTTACTACGACGACTATGGGGGCAAATTAGCCATTTAATTTGGGATAAGGACAGGAGCATTATGATAGTTAACACATACGCGCGTGCTTTCACCGCAAGAGAACTCCAAAGGACCAATGGATGGATTGTATGAAAGACCAATTCAAACTCGACTGCAACACCACAACAATATCCGACCCTGAGATATACCCGCATAAAACACACTCTTAATCCTGACAACGACAGCGTAACTTCTTAGTTCTTATCACTGCATGACGCGACCTACTACCATCTCTGCATAAATATAAATAAATAACCAATAGAATTAATTTACTATATTTACACCGCATACATAAATCTAACTAGATAACGCAAATCCCTCCATCTGTATGAAAACCAAGTGCGCCACGTTTTCACACAGAATCTATCTTCTTATAATATAAAAATGAATCGCAAAATGTGTTGGTAAGCGCATTACTCAACAACGCCTGGACCAATTTGGCCAATTCTTTTTTTAAATGATCGTTGAAGTTCAAAGATGGTTTTTACGTTTTTTTTTTTTTTCTAGGGTAGGGTAGGGTAGGGTAGGGTAGTGTAGGGTAGGGTAGTGTAGGGTAGGATAGGGTAGTGTAGCGTAGGATAGGGTAGTGTAGCGTAGGGTAGGGTAAGGTAGTGTAGGGTTGGGTAGTGTAGGGTAGGGTAGGGTAGTGTAACGTAGGGTAGGGAAGGTAGTGTAGGGTAGTGTAAGGTAGGGTAGATAAATGTTTGGTGTTTTTATGTCAAAACAAAGTTTGCCGGATCAGCTAGTTTAAGAATAAAACATACCGATGTAAAGAAATGTTTCCATTGTCTCGTCCAACTTTTTTTGTAGAGTTTTTACAGCTCAATACGGCATAATTAGGCACTTTTCAAGATTTTGGTTCTAATCCGGTGCCGATAACGCGAAATGAAATAGCTTATAACAAAAGCATGGCTCTCACTTTTATCCTCTTTTTTGACCCGTGAAGTCAGGGCCAGATTTAGGACAGGGCAACAGGGGCTCTAGCCCAGGGTCCTCCACAATTTGTTTTTTTTTATCCGAGAACAGCATTTTACCGAAATTATTACCTAAGGATTTTTCGACAAAAAAGGTCTCTCTCTTTTGGTATAGGTGTCAACTTTTTGGAAATACAAATAAATTATTAAAATTTGTGAAACAAAATGTTTCATGGCCTCCACTTTTTAGTTGCCCCACACCTTTAAATACGCCCCTGCGTGAAGTACAAATATTCGCGACATCTAGTTAGATTTATGTCTGTGAATTAACCCCAAAATTGATGAAATTTGCTCTATTTGGTTAATTCATACCAACAAATTGCTGAACGGTAACTGCGGCCATGTCATTCGTATTTTACGTAGGACTTAATTTGACAGTCATTTACCTCCTAAATGTATAAGATTAGGTGGTCTGTATTAAACATAATTGTTTATTGATTTCTTGTTATCTTGGTTTGAGGGAGATTTAAAGTTAGATAGCACCATTGACTTATTTGTTAAAGACAGGGATGAACGCGCGTTTTTCTGAAGCCACAATTTTTCATACTTACTAGACCCACAGATAATATAATACTAGCATACAGATGCCTCATCCCATAAAAAAAACCGTGCCGACGTAACTAGCGTTTTTCATCTGCTTAATCTTGTTATTTTTGTAAGTACATCAATCGCGTTTGATCCCGTTTCACGGCAATAGATGGTGTAAGCAGCAGCTTGCAAGTAAAAGGGTTTACGAGGTTCGTGAATATTTTTTTCTTTAAATACAGTGAAGGTTCGTTTTATAGTATTTTTTTGCACGTTGTTACAGTTTTTTTGCACCAATATGTGTTAAAATGCAAATTTTAACAATAGAGTTGAATGCCTCAGAAATTTAAAAATGCGCCATCTATGGCATCAATTTTAAATGATCCGTTCAAATAATCTTTGAAATGTGAATTAAGAGCCCAATATTCCATAATTTTGTACTTAGGAGAGTTAATTAAACAAGAACATACAATGTTTATGTTCAATTCCAGATAATGATAATTTTTAACACAATTCTATTGAATTGTGTGTACATGTCGCGTCATCTAGTGAGATTCATTTGAACCAAATATTCTTTCTTAGCAATGAGACCCCGTGCTAGACCTGAGCAAAGTAACCACGCGGTGGGCTATCTTCAGAAGAGATCGTGTGCGCGAGTTATGACAATGTGCCGTAATTCTAGCATGGTGAACGCGTAGAAGCAAACGTTCGGACGGCCGTGTCTTTACTATTTAAATCTTTGGATGACACACAAAATGTTTGAAGTACGAGGACAGAGAATCTGCCTGTGCCCTGCAGCCTATGTCCCTGCAGTGGGAACATTAAAAGGCTTATGATGAAATGATTATCTTAAATATTTCCAATTTTCCATAATTATAATAAAGTCTCTGTAAACATAGGTCACGTTACGCAGTTGCGTCATTTTATTCATGATGCCTTACGGCAAATTGCAATAAAATAATGTAGCAATTAGTGAGAGGTATTTAGCGATAAAACTGGCAAATACCATGGTAAAATATATCGTAGGTAGACTTGGCAATTAGGTCATCGCTAATTCGCTTCAATAGTTCACATAAATACTAGTAACAATAGGATGCGATAGAATTATCAATAGGTAGGTAGGAGTTCATAATTTCGCGCGCAGCGAAGTATTTTTTTCGGGAACGTTTCTAGCGGTCTGCCGGGAATCTCGGTCCAGACCACGTCGGTTGTCCCTTATTATATATATATTTACCCCCTATAACCCCCGACCGGACCGGGATTGAACCAGCCCAGGAGACCACCACGGGGACAAATATAGTGGCTGTAAGTTGTGTATGCTTGTAGACTTGTAGGACTATCACTTTCCACCTTTAAGGGTATCGGTATCCCAAAAATCAAACCCCTAGTTACCGCTGCCGCGTATCGCGGTTTCGAGGGTATAGACCTTGTAGGATCCAAGATTTGCAACATTGCTCATGGACCGCAGTGTTGCCTCTTGGCTTGTGATCCGCAGCCCTGTATTCAACATATATTCGGACCATAACCTCTTAGAGCAAGATTATTGCCTGTGTGGGTAATGTATATGACTTGTATATGTCATGGCACAAGTGATTAATTAGGGCACTATGTATAATGCCCGGGCATTATGAATCTTGTCAAGTCAAATCGAGCAATGTAATCAATAATCATTTAAACTTCTTTATTTATCACATTGTCTAGTCATTATGAATATTTCTACGTAAAGGTTGGTCAATTCGATAATTATGGTCAATGAATTAGTCCAAGAGCGAGCGAAGCGAGCTCGGGAGCTTAGGGTCGAAGGAGATGACGACAGCTGAAGTGAGCGAGCAAAACGAGCGAACTCAGTTCCCGTCATCTTAAGGTTAATTTAGACCCTGCAGTCAGCTGAAGCAGATCGCTGCGCGGGGCTCCGTCCACTTAGTTGCTTAAATAGTAATCGTAGCAACCTATTCTATATTAAAAACCAATGTCAACCTTAAAATAACTTTGAAAAAAATACATCTTTGTATTACCCGGCCTAATAAGTGATGAACATTATTCAGAAAACACGGTCAATTTAATTATTTCAATAGTTTTTATTCAATTACCCGGGCATTATGAATAATGACGTATTAATCACTTGGCCCATATATCTTCTTCTAAACATATAAAAGAAGAAAGTGACCGACTGACTGACTGACTCACTCACTGACCATCAACGCACAGCCCAAACGGCTGAAGCTTCAATCATGAAACTTGGCATGTAGGTTCCTTTAGTAGTGTAGGTGAGCACTAAGAAAGGATATCTGGATATTCCACCCCTAAGGGCGTGAAATAGGGGATGAAAGTTTGTATGAAAACCGTCAGTTTTAAAGTCAGGATCTTCATATTTTGGGTTTAGGTTGAAGATTTAAAATAATTTATATGTTAGCGATTTTGAAGTTTCCACCCCCATAAGGGTGAAAAGGGAGATGAAGTTATGAGAATAATGAAATCGTCTAGAGACTTGAAATTTTGCACATAGATACTTTATACTGTGCAGGCATCCACTAAGAAATGATTTTTGTGAATTCCATCCCTAAGGGTGTGAAATAGGGGATTCAAGTTTGTATGAAAATCGGCCAGTTTTGAAGTTAGGATCTTAGAATTTTGGGTTTGGCCTGAAGATTAAAATCTAATTTAAACATCTATCTTCCATCCATCTTCTGTCTATCTTCTTCTATCACATACATACGGAAAAACCTATCTAATAAATTTATAACTTGCAAAATTTAGAAGAAGTCGCGATATTGCTATAGCAGTTGCCTCTTCAGGGATAGCCTACTCTTTTGCAAGGGCGTTGAACTGCACACTCACATGAATTAACACAGAAATAGTGATGGGATAGGGATGGCACAAGGAAAGAGCGTATTGATGAAAAAGTAGGTAAGTATAAGTCTGTTCTTAGAAACACACACACATTACATTATCGTTGACATTATTACTTTTTACTTTTTCTCTACACACTGTTAAAATATGGTAAGTAGAAGCATGTAGTCTACGCGTGCGAAGCCGCGGGCAAAAGCTAGTAACATATAAATTTATTTGAGTTTATTTCTACGTGTAGAGTAATCTCTGGAACCACTACACCTATTTGAAAATATCTTCCACCATTTGAAAGGTGCATTATTCCAGATGGTTAATAGCTACCAGCTGACCCCCGCGGCTTCACTCCCGTCAAAATTATAGCCTATGTTACTCGGGCATAATTTGGCTTTCCATAGATGAAAGAATTTTTTAAATCGGTCCAGTAGTTTCGAAGCCTATTCGGTACAAACAAACAAACAAAAAAATATTTTCTCTTTATAATATTGGTATAGATAAATTATCATGATCCAGGCAAGGCCGGGGCGGGCCATTAGGGTAAATAAAATGATTAAGCTTTACCAACTACACAGGAACATGACAGGAACCGTACGCACGGTTCCTGTCCCTGCCGGGGTATTAAGTAACCTAAAACACTCAACGACAGTGTAGCTAAATGTGTCTCAGTGAAGAATTTTCGTAATCTTACTACTAGTACTTCTAGAGATAACCTCTCGAGGTATTCCTCGAAGCGCACCAACTTTGAAGCACACCAAATAAAGCGCACCAAAAGTATTCGTCGAAACGCACCAACGATGAAACATAGAGAAGAGCATGCAGGATTCGTAATAAATGATATCGATAGACGTTTTACAATTCAACTGTCCTAATTGTTTATTTATTAAAACTACCAGGACCGCAGAAATGAACTAGAACTGTAACTTTAACTTTTTGCTTAAGCAAATAACTAATTAAAGAAAGAAAGAAAAGAAAGAAAGAAAAATATTTATTTGTGACCCGCACAGGAGACGCGAGAAATAAGCAAAACGAGCGAGCAAAAAGCGAGAAATAAGCAAGCGAGTAATTAGACCCGATTTTTCAATAGTCGGATAACTTTTAACTTAGGAATAAAAATGGCGGTTTGACAGCTTTTTGATATAGAAAAATATGTCAAACGGCTGCTTTTATTCCTCAGTTAAAAGTTAACAGACTATTCAAAAATCAGCCCTTAGTTCAATAATGGTAGAAATACAGGTTTTGAAATTGAATCATTTGTTGTTTTCAAAAGTAATAAATGTTTTAATAAAATAAACAACTAGGACAGTTGAATTTAAAAACGTCTATCGATATCACTTATTACGAATCCTTCATGCTCTTCTCTATGTTTCATCGTTGGTGCGTTTCAAAGAATACTTTTGGTGCGTTTCGAGGAATAACCCAATCTCTCACATACACAGATATTCATTATCGTTTTTTTTACCTCTTTATTAAATTAGTAAAGTTGTATACTCACTTTTGCATATAGATACCTAATGAATATTCAAATAACTTAAATTCGTCACTTAACAGCAATACAAACAAAACCTAACCTCCCACGAATTTACTTAAAATAAAACCGCACAACCGCGTAAAAGTAAAGAGACCTACATCAAATATCCGTTTCCAATATGACATCACAGACAATAGGTACTCTTTACCACAGAGCAACGAGCAGAACCAATAATCACGCATTATTAATGACCGCATACACTATATTAGACATAATAATTATGTCACGCGAGGGCGAGCGGCCGCGTTTGATGGCTCGCTTTGTAGCTATCATCATTACGTCACCTTAGGCTTAGGTCACACTGCGTGGTAAACTCACGCGATCGCTGATCGCTGATGATGATCAGATTTTTTTTACACTTTGGTTTACATTGCGAACTGGACCAGGCTAAGAGAGCTAACTTAAGGCACCGATTCCCTTGAGTAGCTGATTTTAAAATGAGAATCACGTCTTAACGGCTAGTCGTAATTTATTGGCAAAAATATATGTTATATTAGACCATTTTTTCAATAATTTGATCTGAGCAAATTTTGAGTTTTATTCGTATAACATAGTGTAATTAATTTGTAAAGTTATGTCTAAAACCGACAAAAACACGACAATCGCACCAAAACCACTGGGCGTATTTTAATGAAATTGACACCATATCAAAGACAATTGAATTATCTACATTCTGATCTGAAGCTTTTTTTTTAAAGTCATAGAATAATAAGGAAATTAAAAAATACTACAAAATTTTGGGTCACGCGGGTGTGAAACGAGTGCGCGTTTTGTTCCCTCAAGGTCGTTGGCGTTAGTCGTCGTCTTAACTATGTTTTAGACTTGACTTTGACTAATGTCCTATAACCCCTAGATGGGGCAGAGGGCGTCCACAGTTGTCCTCCATCGCGATCGCTCTTGAGCTTCACGCTTCACCTCGCTCCATGTCATTCCGATGCTCGTCGCTTCTGTCAACACGGTGTGACGCAAAGTTTGACGGGGACGGCCACGCTTACTTTTCCCTTGGGGATTCCAGTCCAAAGCTTTCTTGGGAATGTGATCGGGACCCCTTCGGAGCTTGTGGCCAATCCATCTCCACTTGCGACGCTCGATCTGGCGGTCGATCGGGCTCCCGTGGCATTTCTCCAACAGCTCTACATTGGAGATGGTCTCGGGCCAGTAAATTCCGAGAATGCGATGAAGACAGCGGTTGACGAATACTTGTATTTGGCGTGAGATATCCTTTGTGACCTTCCACGCTTCGCACCCGTAGAGCAGCACGGATTTGACATTGGACCCGAAAATTTTGAGTTTAATCCTTCGGGTTAGTTTACGCGATTGCCAAACAGGTCTTAGCTGCACGAAGGTTGAAAATTTATGGACGTAAATATGTTTTAGGGTTATCCATAATAACTTTGCATGAGGGCAGTGGTGTCTCATCCCATACAAAGAAACTGTGCCGACTTCCTGTACTGATTATACTGATTATTATTTGTACATCGATCGCGTTCAGTTCCGTTCCACGGATATAGATGGTGATCTATTTATCGCCGTGGAACGGAACCGAACGCGATCGATTTACAAAAAAAAAATCGGTATAATCAAATGAAAAACGCTAGTTACGTCGGCACGGTTTCTTTGTATGGAATTAGGCATCTGTATGCTAGTATTATATTATCTGTGATGAGGATTAAATAGTGCGATGTTTCATCCTTCTGCTATCTTTGACTTCCAAACCTGTTTTTTACATAGCTTTGATATAACTCATTAGTCCCAGCCTCCCTTCGGAAAAACATCTCTCTAACTAGATCTAGACTTATTAAAACTTCATGCACATAACTACTTATGTGGACTTAATGTCCTAAGCATAAGTTTCCTATATTGAAACTGAATGCTGAAATTTCACCCCCACTACCATAGCAAAGTCAAAGTCAAATGTGTTTATTAATGCGGCACTTTTGAACGTTAAAATTTACAAGTAATTAAAATTGATTCTACCGTGCATTCGGAAAAGTAGCTTATTATGGAGAAGAACGCACAAGAAACTCCATACTTACTCTTTTAAATATTTTAAGTTTTTACAATATTTACAAAAGTACATACATTAATAAATTTATAGCATTGATCACATCATCAGCCTATTAATGTTCCCACTGCTGAGACACCTCCTCTCTGTGAGAGGGAATGGGCCGTAATCCACCACGCGGGCCCAGTGCGGGTTGGTGGATGTCACATGTCTTCGAATTTTTGGTACTAGTACGAACCGGTTTCCTCACGATGTTTTCCTTCACCGTTTCGAGAGCAGTGGTGAAGAAATAAATTACACAAAGTAAAGCGCCTGCCTGGGCTCGAACCCACGACCTACAACTTGTAAGACGCGGCCGATACCAGTGGGCCACCACTGCTCTAGCATTGATAAAACCTCGTATAGTTAATTTGAAAATAGATACAAATGCTACGCTAGAAAAGTATTGCTAAGCTAGCTTAGCTCGCAGTGTAAGACACGCTTAACTCTCGTTACCATGACGTGCTCTTGTCATAAAAAAAAACGGTAACAATACGAAACGTGAAAGATCAAACGATAGTCGCTAATCTACTTGTGATCAAGCGTAAAATTTATCAAAAAAAGTCGTGCTAAAAAGTGAGGTGACATCACTATTTATTTGTAACGCGATGACGTTATTGTATCTAATATGGTTGTTATTTAATTACTACGTTCGTAAAGTTCGCAGCTTATGTTTTTATAAGGAAAGATAATTAATTAATTACAGACTGTCTGATACATTTTTTTTTCGTGTTCGAAAAAAGATCGTGTGTTTCTTTTTTTTTCGCTTCTGTTATACACGTTTCTATTTTGATATTTAAACGATCAATTCTTGTATATATGTATATATATAATCTGAAGTCGAGAACTTGTCGAAATTCGCCATTAGAGTTTTACATGTTTCATCATCATCATCATATCAGCCGAAAGACGTCCACTGCTGGACATTGGCCTCCACCAAGCGTCGCCACATTGACCGGTCCCGTGCGTCCCGCATCCAGCGGATCCCCGCAACCTTCACCAGGTCATCGGTCCACCTGGTGGGAGGCCTTCCAACGCATCGTCTTCCGGTTCGCGGTCGCCACTCCAGAACTTTTCTGCCCCATCGGCCATCCGTTCTGCGAGCAATGTGCCCTGGCCACTGCCACTTAAGTTTGGCAATTCTTCGGGCTATGTCGGTAACCCTGGTTCTCTTGCGGATCTCTACATTTCTGATTCGATCACGCAAGGATACTCCGAGCATAGCCCTCTCCATTGCCCTTTGCGTGACTGTAAGCTTTCAGATGAGGTCCATTGTTTATGACTTTAAATTCAGAATTCGGAAAACGGGCACAGCTATATATGTATATCCTTTTTTGTAACTGGCTAATCTCTTAACTACAGCATCAGCTGTTCCTACATAGCTCGTGACCTACCACACAGAAAATTCTTCAATTTAAGACGACGACTAACGCCATGACCTTGAGGGAACAGAACGCGCACTCGTTTCACACCCGCGCGACCCAAAATTTAGTAGTTTTTTGTACTTTCCTTATTATTCTATGACATTAAAAAAAAAGCTTCAGATCAAAATGAAAGGTTGACTGGTAGAGAATGCCTTGTGGCATTAAGTCCGCCTATGTACCATTATTGTACATGAAGTTTAAATAAATAAATAATAAATAAATAATAAAATTGTTTTTTGAGATGGTGTCGATTTCATTAAAATACGATTAGCGGTTTTGGTGTGATTGTCGTGTTTTTGTCCGTTTTAGACATAACTTTACAAATTAATTACACTGTGTTATACGTATAAAACTGAAATTTTGCTCAGATCAAATTATTAAGAAAATGGTCTTATATAACATATATTTTTTTCCAAAAAATTACGACGAGCCGTTTAGACGTGATTCTCATTTTGAAATCAGCTACTCAAGGGAATCAGCGCCTTAATAACAACAGAATATAAAACCAGTTACAATGTTTTAACTGTCTGTTTATACGGAAAAAATAATTGGAACTTGCGAACTTTTACTCTTAGCTATCTTGTTCATAAGAACCTGTGTTGCTGAGCACTCAGGTAAGTTAATTCCTCCACCCTTTCGAGGTATATAGAGCACCTGTGATATGGAGAGTTGTTTGCTTAATAATAGCTAACAAAAAATTGTTTGGTTATAATATAAAACAATATAGGAATAACATATAAAAAACAACTCGCCGTTCACAACAGCGTGCTGGTGCCTACACTTATGTATGGAAGTGAAGGCTGGGTATGGCAAAAAAGACATGAAAGTAGGATTAATGCAGTAGAAATGCGCTCCTTGCGGAGTATGTGTGGTGTAACTTTAACTGATAGATTGAGGAATGAGGTAATAAGACAACGTTGTGGTTTAAAAGAAGATGTAGTGACTAAAATTGAAAAGGGTATGTTAAGATGGTTTGGCCATGTTGAGAGGATGAATGAAAGTCGACTAAGGAAAGTACAAGGCAGACGTGAATGGAAACGCCAGGAGGGGACGCCCTAGAAAGACATACATAGACCTTATAGGTGATGTTCTTCAGAAAGGCCAAGTGCGCAGTACCCATAACCGGCGTGTGTGTATGACTAGATGTATGAATGTGTGTGAAGCAAAAGAAGTATGTAAGGATCGTAGCAGGTGGCGTTCTGTAGTTTCTGCCTACCCCCATGGGAAAAAGGCGTGAGTTTATGTATGTATGTATGTATATAAAAAACAAACATTAGTTATCATACTAATATTATAAATACGAAGGTTTGGATGGATGTATGTTTGTTACTCAATCACGCCGGAACGGTTAAGCAGATCTGGATGAAAGTTGGTGAGGATGGATGGATGGATGTTTATTTATCTATTCAGGACCTCCAACGAAAGATGTAAACAAAAAATACAATGAATCATCAATGTGAAGTAATGACAAGTGCACTTCCTCAATTATAGGAAGCCACAGCATGCATTTTAGATTATCGACTAAATAGAATCTAAAATATAAACTCTTATTACAAGGTAATAGTAAAACATGTAAAAAGATAAAACAAATCAAAACATGACATACTTATAAAAATCTTGGGATTTGCCAACATTATGGCAAACCAGACGGCAAAAAATCTTCAAGAGTAACAAAATGCAAAATGTATATATACTTTTTACAAACACTATTAGGTTAAACGCGGCTAACAGATCAAAGATGGACCAAAAAAGTAACATTCTGGAATGGCCCACTAGGCAAAAGAATAAGAGGTAGACCTATTGCAAGATGGGAAGATGATATTAAAGCAATAGCTGGTCCAAACTGGAGACAAGTAGCTAAAGACAGAGTCAAATGGGCATCACTGGACCCTTTCTGGGGTTCCGGTAGATTAAATAATAATTAAGTAACTATAAATACTATGATAAAATACATAGGATACACATAAAATTGTATTAAATATTAAATAAGAAAAAAAAAGTAACCTAGAATAATCTAAATAAAACTACCCCATATATATACATAGATTTTAAGAAATGTAAATTTACAGGAAATAAAAAGGCTTTTTATTTTATTTTATTTATTTATTATTAGGTTGAAAAATCACACTATCACACTAATATTATAAAGGCGAAAGTCTGTGATTGTGTGTGAGTGTGTGTTTCGCCTTTGTTTTTTACTTCTTCACGCTCAAACACCTGGACGGATCTGGATGAAATTTGGCGCAGAGATATATTAAATTGTGGAATAGCACATAGGATAGTTTTCCTCCCGAGAGCATGTTCCCTTGTATTAATACTCAATATCGCGCGAGCGAAGCCGCTGGCAGAAGCTAGTTAAAAATAAACTTTAATAAAATAATACTAAACTAGTTTTGGTGCTAGTGAGAAAAAAGTTCGCAAGTTCCAGTTATTTTATTCAGTGTATATTACCTATTGCCGGCGATGGCGTCATCTTGTCACCCATGGTTGAAGTTAAAAGCTTTCGCTAAGATATAACCTACATTTAATTCCTTTGTTGAAAAAGATTGGGTCTAATGACGTCATTTTAGCAAAAAATGTGTGTAAAATTGTTAATTCTCACCATTTCACACTAAGGTTATTCTTGCGCAATCCCTTCTTCTGCCGCTCATAGACTATGCAGATGTTTTTTTTTTAGATGCAACGGAGGTACTCTCAATAAACTCGAGCGACTGCAGAACTTGTGCATCTGCTTCATTTTTGACCTCTGTAAATACGACCATGTATCGGAAATTTCGGACCAGATTGAAGAGGCTGCCGATTCGGCGTCGTCGAGATACCCATACCTCTTCTCTATACTATCCTGCACAATCGTAATTCTCCTCAATACCTTCGTACCTTGTCCTGAGGGGTAAACCCTGTCGCACTGCCACTTCTCTTCTCCTTCGCCCTCCACGACACACTTCCAGCCGCTATGATGGCTCTTTCTCTGCTACAGCAGTGCGTCTCTGGAACTCTCTCCCACACTCCCTACGCGACCTTCTCTGGAGGTCTTCAAGAGGAAGATTAAGGATCATTTCCTTGCGCAATGACATAATATTAGTATGTATATAAAGATATGTATTTGTGTAAGTATATTTTATTTTATTCGTCATAAATTATTTTAAAATTGTTCACTGGATCCTGCCCTCTATAATGTCATTTTTCTCTGTCACCCTAGGGTTTGCTGTAAGAGAACTCAACATTGAGTTAAGCTCGCTGTATGTTATGTTATGTTGCAAACTGTTGTTTTTGGTATACAATAAAGAATTCAAAAATCAAAATCAATTTTTTTTTATTTCATTTAGGCCTACATGGGCACTTATAAAACGTCGACAAAAGGTGCATGGTTCGGGTTGGTCGTTTCCTATGGAGAAGAACCGGCAAGAAACTCCATGGTTACTCTTTTAAAAAAAATGGTTTGGTTTTACAATATTTCCTTGTTACAGCATTAGTACTTAGATATGTGGGGACAACGTAGGCCCGACAATAAGTCGTAAGAAAAACAAAAAAAAAAGATTACATATTATTTAAACAAAAGAAAATAAACGAGTTAAAAAGTTAACAAATGTTAACAAGCATCTAGAAGGCCTACAATGTTCACACATTTACAAAACAATCGGTAAAGGAATCTATACAAAAGTGAAATAAAAAAAAGACTAAATCTAACATGTGGCACAAATATTGTTATCAGTGCTGTAACTATTCTTAGCAAAGGGCTATGAAGATGATTGAAAACCATTGTAAAAAAAATAATCAAAAGAAGGAAAAAAAACAAAGAATTAATGAGATTGAGAATAGTTAGAGACAACCACATATTTGTGCCGTTTATGAGTTACCAGGGAAGCCGCATGCGCAGAAGGAGCTAAAGCCAAAATTTTTATCTTCATCGTAGTCCTTGATTTTATAATATGCTTTTTAATAACACGTTTGATGTAGTTTTTGAACTTTCCATCGGTCAGTTCTTTAACTGACTTTGGCAACTTGTTATAAAAGCGTATACTGTTTATATGAAAAGACTTGCTAGTTTTTGTTAATCTGAATTTGGGTATTACAATTTCGTGCTTACTGCGTGTATTTAAATTACGTAAGTCGCTTCTAGTTTTGAAAAGCCCTCGATTTTTGTGGACATACAAAATACATTCCAAAATATAGAGTGAAGGTAGAGTCAGTATATCGATTTCTTTAAATTTTTCTCTAAGGGACTCGCGAGGACCCATTTTATAGATCGCGCGGATTGCCCTCTTTTGTAAGATGAAAATTGAGTCAACATCTGCTGCTGATCCCAAGACTGATTAAGAAGACTAGATAAATGATAGCCACTTTTGCACTTGGTGATACTCGTAAGTACGGAACGCATGGAAATCTTGGCAATCTTCGAAGGACCAGAGCTTGGTCCCTCTAAGATATGTAGAGCTGCCGTTGGGCTCAAATTCTTGCAAACTTAATGAACTTTAAAAAAGTACCGAATATTCTTTTTCAAGAAACGCAGTTTAAAGCTTTTATTGCAAAAAGTAAGAAAAATTTACACTGCTGTGCGTTTGTGTTAGTCTGTACTCGGCTGTTGTAATAACTGATACTCTCGACTGATAATTTTTATTTTTACTTTGTCACCTTTAAGGTTTAATATTTGTTAAAATCTCTTCCAACTACAGCGTACAGGTGGTTTTCTTAGTTATGCGCATTTAATTGTTTTTTTTTTGTATTTTTATTTATTATTTAAGAAATATTTATTTAGTTTATAATATTTGCAAACTATGATCGATGATGGTTTTGATGTAGATTTTTTTTCATGTTTTTCTTCTTCTAGCAGCTTGCTTAGTGCCGCGAGTGATTCTGCCTCTCCTCTGACTCTTGGTGATCAGATTGCTTCCATATTTTCTCCCTATCCCAATAACCTCAACATAGCTCACATCAATGCCCAGAGTGTTCCTAGCCATTACTCTGATCTTCTGGCTTCCATTAACTGTGCACACATAGATGCTTTGCTGATCTCTGAGTCCTTCATGAAACCTTCACTTTTATCTGTTCACTATGCCCTCCCTGGTTATATTCTTATTCGTAACGATAGAACGGTGAAGGGCGGTGGTGGTGTTGCCATTTACCTGCGTGCTGATATTCCCTATAAGGTAATCAGTACTTCACCGTCGTCCTACTCGGGGTCAGCAGAGCATCTGTTTTTAGAAATCTCCTTACATCACGTTAAAATGCTTCTTGGAGTGTTATATATTCCTAACCTCAGTATTGATTACTTTAATTCTTTTGAATCGCTTTTAAACGATTTCTGTCCTACTTACGACCACGTAGTCTTGATGGGTGATTTTAACACTTGTCTTCTTAAAAATGACTCTCGTACTCACAAACTTCAAACTCTCTTATCTTCTTTTAACCTCGGTATTTTACCTCTCTCCGCCACTCATCGTTTCCCTAATTGTACCCCTTCTCTTTTGGACCTAATTATTGTCTCTAAAGCTAATAATGTATCTGTTCATGGCGAGCTCAGTGCTTGTTTTTCCTACCACGACTTAATTTTCATGTCTTACAAGATTCGTCCTCCTAAGCGCAAGCCGTCATATATTTTCCTTCGGAACTACAAGGGCATGGATCTGGAGGCATTGCTGCATGATACGGATGGCATCGACTGGACGGATGTTTTCGAGAGCTCCAGTATCAACGATATGGTTCATATTTTCAACCCTAAGTTACTCAGCCTATACGATCGTCATGCTCCTATTCGTCGAGTCAAAGTAAAGTATGTTCCGGCTCCCTGGCTCACCACTGCCATTAAGGATGCGATGGCAAGAAGAGATCGAGCCAAAAGAAGGTTAAAGCGTCGTCCCTCCGAGCGCAACCTGAGTTCGTATCGTGAGATGCGTAATCACTGTAGTCGTATGTGTAGAGATGCAAAGAGACGCTACTTCCATAATTCTCTTGACAACCGGAACTCCTCTGAAGTCTGGAAGTTTCTGAAATCTGTCGGCAATGGTAAGTCCCCTGTTGTTGCTAGTAATGTCGCTGACGTGGGTGCTCTAAACAAACATTTCTCACTTCCACCCGTCACTTTAGATCCTCTCGTCAAATCAGCTACTTTAAGTAAACTCTCCGCCTTGCCGGTGCCGCGGTGTTCGTCTTTTGGCTTCAGTCCTGTGAGTGAAAATGATGTAAAAAAATCGATTTGTGCTATCTCCTCCTCTGCAGTTGGCAATGACGATTTATGCTCAAGAATGGTATATCCTCTCCTCATTACTGCCCGTTTTAACCCACATCTTTAACTACTCCTTGTTTTCGTGCACTGTTCCCGATGCTTGGAAGCTAGCACATATTATTCCGTTACCCAAAATCCCTAACCCAGTCACTCTAACCGATTTCAGACCTATTTCCATCCTTCCTTATCTTTCCAAAGTTCTTGAGCACATTGTTCATCAGCAACTTTCGCTGTTTCTATCTAGTAATGATCTTCTTAGTCCTTTTCAATCTGGTTTCCGCCCTGGTCACAGTACTGTCACGGCTCTTTTGAAGGTGACTGATGACATCCGCTGGGCCATGGACCACAAAAATCTCACGTTACTTGTGCTTCTTGACTTCAGCAGTGCCTTCAACTCTGTTGACTTCGATATCCTTCTTGGGATCCTTAAATCTTTTAATTTCTCCTCTTCCACTATTGATTGGTTCAACTCCTATCTCAGAGGCCGCTCGCAGCGGGTACGCCTTGATGAGTGTTCTTCTGATTGGTGCTCTCTTACTGCGGGTGTGCCCCAGGGAGGCGTACTCTCTCCTCTTCTCTTGTCTATTTTTATTAACTCTGTTACTAGAGTCATCTCCTGTAACTTCCATCTCTACGCTGACGACCTGCAGCTTTAACATCATTTTTCTAATCATGATGCGGAAGCCGCCGTGTCCACCGTAAACAGTGACCTGAAGTTGATTGAGGAGTGGTCGCGGTCCTTTGGGCTGCTAATCAACCCTAAGAAGTCTCAGGCCATGGTTATCGGCGGTAGGCAATTGCGGAACAGGCTTGATGTTGCGTCGCTGTCTCCACTCTGGTTGAATGGAGTTCAGATTGGATACACCAAGACAGCTAAAAACCTGGGGGTAATCATGGACTCCTATTTGTCGTGGACAGCCCATGTCGGTGAGGTCAGTCGCAAAGTGCACTATACGTTCCACTCGCTGAAATGTCTCCAGAGCTTTTTGCCCTTGAAAACCAAAATTTCCCTAGCTCAAACTCTCATCCCAGCCCATCATCGACTACGCCGACGCCTGTTATTTGGATGCCACCGAGGAGCTTTTAGATAAACTTGAGCGCTTACAAAATTTATGTATTCGTTTTGTTTTCAACCCTAAAAAGTATGATCATGTATCAGAATTTCGCAAGTTACTCAAGTGGCTCCCTATTCGACTTCGCAGGAACTCTCGGATATTGTGTCTATTATTTAACATCCTTCATAACCCTAAGACGCCTTCCTACCTCCGAGAACGCTTCTCCTACTCCCGTCCTTCCGATGCTCTTTGCAGGAAGCATCTTAAAAATCTCCTTAATATCCCTTCCCACACTACCGACTTCTACTCCTACTCCTTCACTGTGAACGCCGTGCGTTTGTGGAACTCACTTCCGCCTGACGTAAGGGACTGCCAAACTCTTATAATTTTTAAGAGAGAAGTGAAAAAACACTACCTTTCTATTCCATCATAGTTGCATATAGTTCTGTATTATTATTACCTTTTTATATATTGTAGGTAGGTAGTTATTGTTATAATATTTATTTTATTTGTATGTATATTTATGACAGTATATTTTAAATGTATCTAATGATTATTATTAGCTCTGAATTGTGTTATGTGTTTATTTTTCCCTTCTACACACAATGTCTACATCTCTTTTTTTCATCTTTCCAATCGCAGGTATGCAGGAAGAGATTTCATTAGAAATAAGCATCACCTATGTACCTATTTTTCTGTTCCTCCTTCTTTTCTGTATATGTGTGTGTGTGTGCATAAATGGTTAAATAAATAAATAAATAAAAATCCCAAAATTTCGCATCTTTTCGCTAGTGTACAACGAGCACACGTTTTTCGAAGTTGTAAATTTGGATTAAAACTACTCCAACGGGCCCATACAACATACAAAACAAAAATTTCAATGTCGATTTGTGGTCGATTTCTACTGGACCCATAGGGAACTATAAAAACTTACTATGACGCAAACTATTTAAGCCTTTTAAGTTACAAGTATTTAAATTATTTCCTTAAATAAGTAATAAAATCGACTTCATCCATTTACCATAGATACCAAATATCATAGCTACATTATGACGGCAATATACAATCAATTTAGTACATAATCTTCATATTAAGCGTATTAAACGTCAAAATACCTTTCAGTAGGACGTAACACCAATACATGTTATTTGCGTATATTATATTAAGCTTAATCTTTCGCTTAATAACCCAGGGTAATAATTAGGTATGTAATAAACCCATGATAATAAATATTGCGTCAAAATATTGAGTCATCCTTGTTACGAACTTTGCTTTTTCCATGTTTACGTCAAAACCGTAACTACTCGTTCCTTGATTTAGTACCTAAAGGTACCTTAAGATTTATACCAAGTTATACGAATAAAACTCAAAATTTTCTTGGATCAAATTATTACGAAAATGGTCTTTAATAAAATTAAATGGTCTTGACTCTACCTTCACTTTATATTTTGGAATGTATTTGGTATGTCCACAAAAATCGAGGGCTTTTCAAAACTAGAAGCGACTTCCATAACTTAAATACACGCAGTTAACACGAAATAGTAATACCCAAATTCAGATTAACTAAAACTAGCAAGTCTTTTCGTATAAACAGTATAACACGCTTTTATAACAAGTTTCCAAAGTCAGTTATAGAACTGACCGATGGAAAGTTCAAAAACTACATCAAACGTGTCCTTATTAAAAACCGGCCAAGTGCGAGTCTGACTCGCGCACGAAGGTTCCGTACTTGGTAAATTGCGGTTTACGATTTGTGACGTATTAAAAAACAACTTCTTACTAGATCTCGTTCAAATTAATTTTCGGTGGTAGTTTACATGGTAATGTACATCATATATTTTTTTTAGTTTTATCATTTTCTTATTTTAGAAGTTACAGGGGGAGGACACACGATTTACCACTTTGGAAGTGTCTCTCGCGCAAACTATTCAGTTTAGAAAAAAAATATATGAGAAACCTCAATATTATTTTTGAAGACCTATCCAACGATACCCCACACGTATGGGCTTGATGAAAAAAAATATTTTTTGTTTCAGTTTCAAGTATGGGAACCCCCAAAATGTATTGTTTTTTTTTTCTATTTTTGTGTGAAAATCTTAATGCGGTTCACAGAATACATCTACTTACCAAGTTTCAACAGCATAGTTCTTATAGTTTCGGAAAAAAGTGGCTGTGACATACGGACGGACAGACAGACAGACAGGCATGACGAATCTATAAGGGTTCCGTTTTTTGCCATTTGGCTACGGAACCCTAAAAAGCATATTAAAAAATCAAGGACTACATTGAAGATAAAAATATTGGCTTTAGCTCCTTCTGCGCATGCGGCTTCCCTGGTAATTTAGTAACGGCACAAATATGTGGATGTCTCTAACTATTCTCAATCTCATTATTTCTCTTTGTTTTTTTTATCCTTCTTTTAATTAGACTTTTTACAATTGTTTCATCATCTTCATAGCCCTTTGCTAAGAATAGTTACAGCACTGATAACAACATTTGTGCCACATGTTAAATTTAGTCTTGTTATACTTTTTAATTTTATTTTACCTTTTTATAGATTCTTTTACCGATTGTTTTGTAAATGTGTGAACATTGTAGGCCTTCTAGATGCTAGTTAACATGTATTAACTTTTCAATTCGTTTTATTTTCTTTTGTTTATATAATATATAATCTTTTTTTTGTTTTTTATTACGACTTATTTTCGGGCCTACGTTGTCCCTCTATATCTAAGTACTAATGCTGTAACATGGAAATATTGTAAAACCAAACCATTTTTTTAAATAGTAACTGTGGAGTTTCGTGACGGTTCTTCTCCATAGGAAACGACCAACCCGAACCGTGTACCTTTGTACCCGTGTACGTTTTGTAAGTGCCCATGTAAGCTTTAAATATGATTTTTTATTTTTTTTTGAATATTATTTTGTCAAAAAAATTAAATAAAAAAATCAGAATAAAAATGACAAATATCAAAATGTCTTTAAATTGTTATTTTAAATGACAAAACTATAAAAATTCAGAAAATGAATATGTCAAAAAATTATAATTAAAAAAACTGATATGAAAGAAAAAAAGTAATTTAAATACAGACATTTGGTTACTTGATTACACACAACTTAAGAACTAGTGTTATTAGATACTAGCTGAACCCTGAAGCTATTAACATTTCCGGCAATGTATATTTTAGAAATGGCAATTTTTGTTAAACGTAACATGCATCTATTTACTACAGTTTCGCAAACTAGTAAGAGACCAATCAGAAGCCAGTACAAAAATCATTTACTAGTTGAGAGTTGCAATACTGCTTTATTTTAAAAAAATGTTATTAATATGGGACCTACAATATATAACAAAATACCTGACATAATAAAAGATAACACTATACGCAATTTTAAAAAGAAGTTAACAGCATTATTGATTGAAAAGTGTTACTATTCGATTAACGATTTTCTAAATGACAATGACTAAAATTTAATCTAATTTAAATTTCTAATTTAATATAATCATAATATGTTTTTTTCAATTTAACGACATACCAACTTATTTAATTGTATCCGTTTTGAACTGTAATACTTATTTTTGTATTTTGAGACTAGTTTTTTGATTACCTACTCGTTTACTTAATTAATTAATGTTTGCATGCCTAATCTGGTAGATTGTACAGGGATCACAATTGTTTTTTTTTTATACCTTATGTCATGTACCTACAATCTGTGCAAATAAAATAAACTTTACTTTACTTTACTTTTACTTCGCTCCCGTCAAAATTATTCCTCCCATCCAGCACCAAAATCACTAGACTAGGTAGGAATGTGTGTGGTGCTAGGGTAGTAGGGTAATTCTACTGCAGTAAGTTATAACTTACTCCAGTAGAATTCCCGACGTGGTAGGTACCTACACTAATCTACAATAGTACGCACACTCATGTTATGTTATTTCCTTCCTGTTCTTATCCAGAGCAAATAACTCTGTGTTTTACTGCCGCGTCATTCGATTAATGTCAACCGTCATCAGATGATTGATTGATTGACAGGCGAGTAAATATACATTTAATATACATAGCGTTTTCCCCAGCTGAGATATTAGTGGTATTTGTTTTGATGTATTTTCCTTAATATTGTGTAACTGAGACCACTTGAATCAGAATTGACTTAACATTTGTATGAATTGATTACTCGAAGATTAGAATTATAGACATGACATTTTATTTAATCCTGTTTCCTGTATCAAATTACTCGTCAAATAACCATAATCTTTGCTAAGGTACGCGTTATATACGAGTTATTATGATATTATTGCTATCCACCATTATGTTGATTATTATTGTGTAGTCAGAACTAAATAAAATGCTGTGCTTACCTATAATTTAGATGCATGCAGTACTATTATATTTGTTAATGATAAGTATTATGAATGTTCTTGTGTGTATTTAGTTGGTTTGCCAAAATAAAATAAATAAATAAATAGAATAAATAGAAATAGAGTAGCTAACAATAATAAATACCCAAGTTATATTTGTTAGACAAATGTACCTCAAACAAAATTCACGGCAATTCAATCTGAACTTAGGAGTTGCTTCTTACGTAAGTTCCAGCAAAGAAGATCTTTCTCAATCAACGCCTTAATTTTAAATAACTTAACGAGGAACACTATCTCCACAAGGTACGGTTTGTAAACAACCATTCATTACGTAAACAGTTTAACTCTCCACTTAACTTTATCGCTACTTACCGGGTTATTTATGTCTATTATTTGCCCAATTTTTCATAAAAACAATTAAGTTTTTCCCCAATTAAGTTTTTCCCGACCATTACCTCAGAAACTGTGTTACTACGGGCACGAATCCAATTTTTAGGGTTCCGTACACAAAGGGTAAAAACGGGACCCTATTACTAAGACTCCGCGGTCCGTCTGTCTGTCTGTCTGTCTGTCTGTCTGTCACCAGGCTGTAAATCATGAACCGTGATAGCTAGACAGTTGAAATTTTCACAGATGATGTATTTCTGTTGCCGCTATAACAACAAATACTAAAATCAGAATAAAATTAATATTTAAGGGGGGTTTCCATACAACAAACGTGATTTTTTTGCCGTTTTTTGCGATAATGGTACGGAACCCTTCGTGCGCGAGTCCGACTCGCACTTGGCCGGTTTTGATAAATAGCTGTCATGCGCATATAAGTTTTACGCAAAAAGTTTAAGTACAAAGAGTATGACTCGCCACTAGAGTTTGATCGAACATCGAATTCTGGGCGAAGCCGAAAACGGTTATTCGGCCATCGCTACAACCTTCGGCCGTAGCCGGGGCCTTAGGAATTCAGTTCAAGATTGTCTAAATGGGAATAAAACAATGATGTTGTGAATACTGTATATAAAAAAAAATTGGTACAAAATTCCTTAATGCGGTTCGCAGTTGGTGTGAGTCGGCAGAAAATGTAGCGTCACATAAGATTTTTCCGTGGTGCGAGTATCGAGCCTCAACCCGAGTTAAAAATGACGTAATGACACACTTTTTATCCTGTTTGGCAACTGAGCCTATGTCAAAAAAACTTAACGATATGCTTCACTTATCAAAAATAATAACACCCAGCCACCAGCACGTAACCTCTTACATCGTGCTCTCGCGTATTCGTAAATTTTCAGCTTCGGCCAAAAATTCGGCTCAATTTTATCGAAGCCGAAGATTCGGTATATTGGTCGAACACTACTTGCCGTACAGGATAAAGTACCTTGACATTGATTTGTGAGATCTGCAAAGTCACCTTCGCGTACATATCCATGCTAATGAGGGTAGCCACCTAATCTTAGGTATGTGGGTTACTAGGGCCCCATAAGTACAAGGTAGGTGATGTTATCAGTCCATCGTGATCTGCCGAACAAAGGCCTCCCACATTGATCCGATTGATAGTTATATATCAAGTGAGCTTAGGATTATCACGCTTGACAGGCAGATTTTAGCGCTAGGATGGCATATTTGCATTGATTAAAAGCAGAAGCCAAGTCTTAGATGTTAGATTTTAGAAAGAATAACACTGTTTCTGTTAAAAGCTGGCACGGTTAAAAGAAAAGATGAAAAACATATGAATTTAATAAGAATGTCGAGGAAATAAACGGCCTAGTGCGAGTCGGACTCGCGCACGAAGGGTTCCGTACCACTATCGCAAAAGACGGCAAAAAATCACGTTTGTTGTATGGCAGCCCTACTTAAATATTTATTTTATTCTGTTTTTTGTATTTGTTGTTAAAGCGGCAACAGAAATACATCATCTGTAAAAAAAAAATTACTGTCTAGCTATCACGGTTCATGAGATACAGCCTGGTGACAGACAGACAGATAGACGGACAGTGGAGTCTTAGTAATAGGGTCCCGTTTTTATCCTTTGGATACGGAACACTACAGCCTGTCACTGGGCTACGTATCTCAGGCCTGGAATAATAATTTCAATATTTCATGCCGTACGGTGTGATTTCCCGTCGCCTAAGCGGTTTATGGAAACCTTTATCCCCTATTTAACTCCTTTTTGATATACTATATTTGTATTTATTTAATATTAAGTTTAAAAGTTCCAATGGTAGGTACTATGTTTAAGGAATTAATTCTGCTTCGAGATCCAGTAATTTGGAATGTCCATTGTCTTGAGCAAAGAGCACAGACCATGTAAAACTTGACATAACAATGACATCACGAAACAATCAAAGCCTCCCAGCAGCACTTTTTACAAGATTATTTCTAAAGAATTCTGTGATGTACCCATTAATTACATATCAGTTCATACCATATATGAATCACCGGGATTACCATTCAGTTGGTCGTCTTCACCGCAAGATTGTTGATGCCATAGAACACTGAATACGATGACGAGTCTAGAACCAAAAGCAATCTGCCTAGCCTTTTCCCTACTTTGTTCGAGTCAGCTTGCAGTATCCGTATTTTACATGGAGCCGCTGTCTCTCACCAGGTGGACCGATGACCTGGTGAAGGTGGCGGGGATCCGCTAGATGCGAGACGCATGGTCAATGTGGCGACGCTTGGGGGAGGCCTATGTCCAGCAGTGGACGTATTTCGGCTGATATGATGATGATGATGACTGCCTATCTGACATCCACAACCTAGCTACTGAGAAATACGATAATCCTTGCAAGAGTGACCCGTGAAATTTGCGCTGAGCACAAGTTTCGGCTGTCAAAGTCGCTCCATGTAAAAAAGGTGAAGGAAAACATCGTGAGGAAACCGGCATGTTCTAGGACCAAAAATTCAAATACATGTGACATTCGGCACTGGGTCCGCGTGTTGTATTAAGGTACATTAAAACTCACAGAGAGGGGGCCTGTCTCCCAGCACATATCCAATGTTAAAAAGGTTGATTATGCATAACCGAATAACCGAAGTCACAATTGTCACAGGCCGTCAATATCTAGGAATAAATTAGTTTTTAACCGACTTTCCAAAAAGGAGAAGTCTATGTTCGACTTTATGTTTGTTTTTTTTTTTTTTTTGTGTATGTTCACCGATATCTCCGTCAATTGTGGACCGATTTTGAAAATTCTTTTTTGTTTGGAAGAGTATGTTTTGAAATTGGTCCCATTTTAATTTGGTGAAGGTCTGATCAAGAACTTCGATATACAACAGAACTCTTCAATAAATAACGGCAACACTCTCGGGATTGCTGCAATCGCATGTCTGTTTATTGTTTATACCATTTCATAATATAACATCACGCCAGTACGCTCTAAAGGGGTACGCAGATCTCTCATTTCACCGGTTATGTTCAAGTTTCATGTTATTCGGGTAATCTATTCGGCGTTATAGGGACCTTAGGAAACAACTTGCGTATCTATTAGGTAGGCAAAACTAAAAAGGGAAAAATAAAAAAACTTTTTTGAAAAAAAATACTACCGACTTCCAATTTATGAAAAACTACAAAGTGAAAAATAACTTAACTCTTGGAAGTCGGTGTCCATATCGAAAAAAAATGGTACCTACGTAAGACACCGACTTCCATTATACTAGGCAGATTGCTTTTGGTTCTAGACTCGTCATCGTATTCAGTGTTCTATGGCATCAACAATCTTGCGGTGAAGACGACCAACTGAATGGTAATCCCGGTGATTCATATATGGTATGAACTGATATGTAATTAATGGGTACATCACAGAATTCTTTAGAAATAATCTTGTAAAAAGTGCTGCTGGGAGGCTTTGATTGTTTCGTGATGTCATTGTTATGTCAAGTTTTACATGGTCTGTGCTCTTTGCTCAAGACAATGGACATTCCAAATTACTGGATCTCGAAGCAGAATTAATTCCTTAAACATAGTACCTACCATTGGAACTTTTAAACTTAATATTAAATAAATACAAATATAGTATATCAAAAAGGAGTTAAATAGGGGATAAAGGTTTCCATAAACCGCTTAGGCGACGGGAAATCACACCGTACGGCATGAAATATTGAAATTATTATTCCAGGCCTGAGATACGTAGCCCAGTGACAGGCTGTAGTGTTCCGTATCCAAAGGATAAAAACGGGACCCTATTACTAAGACTCCACTGTCCGTCTATCTGTCTGTCTGTCACCAGGCTATATCTCATGAACCGTGATAGCTAGACAGTAATTTTTTTTTTACAGATGATGTATTTCTGTTGCCGCTTTAACAACAAATACAAAAAACAGAATAAAATAAATATTTAAGTAGGGCTCCCATACAACAAACGTGATTTTTTGCCGTCTTTTGCGATAGTGGTACGGAACCCTTCGTGCGCGAGTCCGACTCGCACTAGGCCGTTTATTTCCTCGACATTCTTATTAAATTCATATGTTTTTCATCTTTTCTTTTAACCGTGCCAGCTTTTAACAGAAACAGTGTTATTCTTTCTAAAATCTAACATCTAAGACTTGGCTTCTGCTTTTAATCAATGCAAATATGCCATCCTAGCGCTAAAATCTGCCTGTCAAGCGTGATAATCCTAAGCTCACTTGATATATAACTATCAATCGGATCAATGTGGGAGGCCTTTGTTCGGCAGATCACGATGGACTGATAACATCACCTACCTTGTACTTATGGGGCCCTAGTAACCCACATACCTAAGATTAGGTGGCTACCCTTATTAGCATGGAGATGTACCAGCTAAGGTGACTTTGCAGATCTCACAAATCAATGTCAAGGTACTTTATCCTGTACGGCAAGTAGTGTTCGACCGATATACCGAATCTTCGGCTTCAAAAATTGAGCCGAATTTTTGGCCGAAGCTGAAAATTTACGAATACGCAAGAGCGCGATGTAAGAGGCGCTGGTGGCAGGGTGTTATTATTTTTGATAAGTGAAGCATCTCGTTAAGTTTTTTGACATCGACTCAGTTGCCAAAGAGGATAAAAAGTGTGTCATTACGTCATTTTTAACTCGGGTTGAGGCTCGATACTCACACCACGGAAAAATCTTATGTGACGCTACATTTTCTGCTGACTCACACCAACTGCGAACCGCATTAAGGAACTTTGTACCTATTTATTTATATACAGTCTTCACAACATCATTGTTTTATTCCCATTCAGACAATCTTGAACTGGATTCCTAAGGCCTTGGCTACGGCCGAAGGTTGTAGCGATGGCCGAATAACCGTTTTCGGCTTCGCCTAGAAATCGATGTTCGATCAAACACTAGTGGCGAGTCATACTCTTTGTACTTAAACTTTTTGCGTAAAACTTACCAGGCCCCTCAGAAAGTATTGCGAAAAAAAGTTTTTATATATGGGAGACTGGCCAGTTATAATGTTTTTCGAAAATATGATTATTTATAAGTAAAAATAAGTAAGTTCCAATTTCAAAATTTCCCTCCACATTTTTTGCGAGTTAATTCAAAGTATTGTGTCTCACTGAAATATGGATCTGCGCCGGGAACATTTTAGAGCTATGATTTTATACGATTTCAAGTGTCGCCTGAAACCGGATGAATCGTACGATAGACTTCAAATGGCATTCATGGATGAAGGCCCTTCCAAGGCAACCGTGTATCGTTGGTATAACGAATTCAAGCGCGGTCGACCAACTTTGGGGGATGACGAAAGAAGCGGTCGCCCTTTGACGGCTGTTACCGAAGAAAACGTGCTAGCAGTGAAAAATTTAATCCAAGACAATAGGCGAATTACATATCAGGAGATTCAACACATATTGAAGATTGGATCGGGAAGCGTTCACGAGATTCTACACAGCCATCTTCGCGTGAGGAGGATAGTATCACGCTGGGTGCCGCACAACCTCACCGATGCTCAGAAGCAGGCCCGGGTGGAATGGTGCCGTGATATGCTTAACAAATTTGAAGCAGGCTCGTCTCGGCGTGTTTACGACATCGTTACAGGTGATGAGTCCTGGATTTATCAATACGACCCAGAAACCAAGCGCCAGTCGACTGTTTGGGTGTTTCAAAATGAGCCAACGCCTACCAAAGTGAAGCGATCTAGAAGCGGGGGTAAGATTTTGATCGCTAGCTTTTTTAATTTGACTGGCCACTTGGTATCAATTCCCTTACGGGATCAAAGAAGCATTAATGCCGAATGGTATACTACCAAATGTTTGCCAGAAGTTTTCTCTGTTATAAGCAACAAGCGACCAAACACAGGGCTCCGCGGGCTACTGCTCCACCACGACAATGCACCTGCGCACACCGCACTCAAAACGAGGGACTTCCTGGACAGCACGCCAGTCAAACTCCTGGGTCACCCTCCTTACAGCCCTGATCTAGCACCGTGTGACTTCTTTTTATTCCCAAAAATAAAAAATCAGCTCAAAGGGATACAATTTTCGTCGCCGGAAGATGCGCTGGCTGCGTTCGAGCAGGCTGTAAACGAGGTGTCTGCGGCGGACTGGAAAAAGTGTTTTGAAAACTGGTTTAGGCGCATGAATCTTTGTATAGAGGCTGGTGGAAAGTACTTTGAAAAGATTTAATAAAAATATATGTACGTATAGAACAATTTTTTTTAGTTTCGCAAAACTTTCTGAGTGTCCCACGTATATGCGCATGACAGCTATTTATCATAAATTGGATTCGTGCCCGTAGTAACACAGTTTCTGAGGTAATGGTCGGGAAAAACTTAATTGGGGGAAAACTTAATAGTTTTTATGAAAAATTGGGCAAATAATAGATATAAATAACCCGGTAAGTGACGATAAGTTAAGTGGAGAGTTAAACTGTTTACGTAAAGAATGGTTGTTTACAAACCGTTCCTTGTGGAGATAGTGTTCCTCGTTAATTTATTTCAAATTAAGGCGTTGATTTAGAAAGATCTTCTTTGCTGGAACTTACGTAAGAAGCAACTCCTAAGTTCAGATTGAATTGCCGTGAATTTTGTTTGAGGTACATTTGTCTAACAAATATAACTTGGGTATTTATTATTGTTAGCTACTCGTACCTTAGCAAAGATTATGGTTATTTGACGAGTAATTTGATACAGGAAACAGGATTAAATAAAATGTCATGTCTATAATTCTAATCTTCGAGTAATCAATTCATACAAATGTTAAGTCAATTCTGATTCACGTGGTCTCAGTTACACAATATTAAGGAAAATACATCAAAACAAATACCACCAATATCTCAGCAGGGGAAAACGCTATGTATATTAAATGTATATTTACTCGCCTGTCAATCAATCAATCATCTGTTGACGGTTGACATTAATCGAATGACGCGGCAGTAAAACACAGAGTTATTTACTCTGGATAAGTACAGGAAGGAAATAATATAACATGAGTGTGCGTACTATTGTAGATTAGTGTAGGTACCTACCACGTCGGGAATTCTACTGGAGTAAGTTATAACTTACTGCAGTAGAATTACCCTACTACCCTAGCACCACACACATTCCTACCTAGTCTAGTGATTTTGGTGCTGGATGGGAGGAATAATTTTGACGGGAGCGAAGCCGCGGGGTTCAGCTAGTATCTAATAACACTAGTTCTTAAGTTGTGTGTAATCAACTAACCAAATGTCTGTATTTAAATTTTTAAATATAATTTTTTGACATATTCATTTTTTATATTTTTATGGTTTTGTCATTTAAAATAACAATTTAAAGACATTTTAATATTTGTCATTTTTATTTTTTGTAATTTTTATTTAATTTTTTGACAAAAAAAAAATATAGACCTACTTGGGCACTTACATAACGTCGATAAAAGGTGCACGGTTCGGGTTGGTCGTTTCCTATGGAGAAGAACCGGCAAGAAACGCCACGGTTACTCTTTTAAAAAATGGTTTGGTTTTACAATATTTGCATGTTACAGCATTAGTACTTAGATATAGAGGAACAACGTAGGCCCGACAATAAGTCCTTATATAAAACAAAAAGAAGATTATATATTATATAAACAAAATAAAATAAAACGAATTAAAAAGTTAATAAATGTTAACTAGCATCTAGAAGGCCTACAATGTTCACACATGTACAAAAAAATCGGTAAAAGAATCTATACAAAGGTAAAATAAAATAAAAAACTAATAACAAGACTAAATTTAACATGTGGCACAAAATGTTGTTATCAGTCTGTAACTATTCTTAGCAAAGGGCTATAAAGATGATTGAAAACCATTGTAAAAAGTGTAATTAAAAGAAGGTATAAAAAAACAAAGAGAAATAATGAGATTGAGAATAGTTAGAGACATCCACATATTTGTGCCGTTACTGAGTTACCAGGGAAGCCGCATGCGCAGAAGGAGCAAAAGCCAATATTTTTATCTTCAACGTAGTCCTTGATTTTATAATATGCTTTTTAATAAGTACACGTTTGATGTAGTTTTTGAACTTTACATCGGTCAGTTCTATAACTGACTTTGGCAACTTGTTATAAAAGCGTATACTGTTAATATGTTATGTTGCTATGTATATGTTTGTAATATTTGTAAGTATGTGAGAACCATGTTCCTACTTATCAAATTAATTAATTTTCCTGTTAATGCTTTTTAATACTTTTAATACTTTATACCTGTGTGTAGAGCTATTCTGGGTGCATCGTCCTCACATATATTAATGTAAACTTTATTGTTTATACCATTTCATAATATAACATCACGCCAGTACGCTCTAAAGGGGTACGCAGATCTCTCATTTCACCGGTTATGTTCAAGTTTCATGTTATTCGGGTAATCTATTCGGCGTTATAGGGACCTTAGGAAACAACTTGCGTATCTATTAGGTAGGCAAAACTAAAAAGGGAAAAATAAAAAAACTTTTTTGAAAAAAAATACTACCGACTTCCAATTTATGAAAAACTACAAAGTGAAAAATAACTTAACTCTTGGAAGTCGGTGTCCATATCGAAAAAAAATGGTACCTACGTAAGACACCGACTTCCAAGAGTTAAGTTATTTTTCACTTTGTAGTTTTTCATTTGGAAGTCGGTAGTATTTTTTTGCAAAAAAGTTTTTTAGTGAAAAGTATTTGCTGTGCCATCTCCAGCAGTGCCCACCGAAATTCTTTGCTGCTCTATGGTTGATGATCAAATAAAAAATCTGCCAAAACTAATACTTATTGAGTGCAATCCATAATTGATGTGTTCCGTGTAGGCGAGTAATTCCCGAAGTACGTCAGCAGTGACATTACATACAGCTGATAAAGATTAGCACGTCTGCAGATTAGAGAGATAGGTAGACAGACTGAAAAAATCAGCATTTGGATTTCATAAATGTCTGTGGGATTACATTTTCACGAGAGGAAAATTACATTTTATTCAGTTTTATAGGATCCGTCACCAAAATCAATGGATGAAATCTTTATAAGAATTTGGACAGTGCCCGAAATGCCGGCTCCTATACTTCATAAAAGATAGTTTGATCTCTGCGACTGCTGTCAGTATCAATACAGTAACAATAGCGCTTGACAGGATAACAATAACGTATACGTCAGTTTGACATATGTCACAGAGATCAAGCTATCTTAAGAAAGTAGATAATTTTATTATATTATCCTTGGAAATACCTGCGTAAAACGCCTGCAATTCAGACTTGATTCTAGACGACCCAGACTACCCCCTTTTTACCCAACTGCCGAAGGAGGGTAATGTGTTTATCAGTCTATGTATGTATGTATGTATGTAAGTATGTATGTATGTATGTATGTTTGATCCTATGTGGCGTTCCAGAGACCAAACGCGTTGGCCGATTTTGATGATTCATACGTAAATCGATGCGTCTTAACCCTGCGAGTGTCATAGGCTACATTAAAATTGGATAATAGAAAAATGGCGGCTTTTGGGTGCCATATTGTGGGGGCCCAAATTTTTTTTTTCTTCCAATCCCATCGTGTGGGGTATCAAAATAAAGGGTTTTAAGAGGTGATTTCAAAAATATATAACACTTATATGTTTAAATGTATCTTATTCGAAAAAAACTAACTAAAAAGTTATAAATAAAAAAACTTAATTCAAAAACTCAAAAAACCCGACTGCTTCAAAAGCGAACTAAAAAGTCGTAAACAAGGAAAAAATCATGCTGTGCAGTTGGAGGATACATATTCGCGGGCTGGCTGACCAAAATCTGGTGTATCCTCCGCCTGCACAGCATGATTTTTTCCTTGTTTACGACTTTTTAGTTCGCTTTTGAAGCAGTCGGGTTTTTTGATTTTTTGAATTAAGTTTTTTATTTCAAGTTCTTTCCATGTAAAGCTTGTCTGAAAGATAAAGCTGTCAGCGATAAAACCGCCATTGTACCCATAAAACTAAGTTTTTTGTAAAAGCGATAGTTAACTATTTTGATGTACAATTAAAGTACCTAATTATTTGACAGGTTTAGTCAATAGTACGGACGTCAAAACAAATCACAAGCACGCCCCTGGCGGCAAATCAAGAACAACTACGCATTGGCATATGACGGTTTGCCTTGCGGATATTGCGGTTTGGTTGGTTTGGTTTGCGGTTTGACGGTTTTTTAGCCTTTTTGGTCTCGCACAGGGTTTTTTATTTTATTATTGTTTAAGTGTGTGCTTATTTTCTCGTGTCTCCTGTGCGGGTCACAAATAAATAGTTTTCTTTCTTTCTTTCTTTTCACCCTTGATGCGACATATTCTATACTAGCTGACCCTCGCGGCTGCGCTCCCGTCAACTGGAAATCTATATACTTACCACTACTTACCTACCCTACACTACCCTACCCTACAAACAAACAAACAAACTCTTCAGCTTTATAATATTAGTATAGATGTTGACAAAACTCCTTCGAAAATGCTCAAATTTGATTACCATAAAAAAAGATTATAGTAAGTCAATCTTATAAGATAGACATATGCTGTCCCGTACTTTTTTTAGAACTTTTAATTAGGAACAATTCTATCATAAATGATATTTGTACGCAACGCACGCAACGGCTGCTCTCAAAAAGCAATATTTTTGCCCGTTTTTGCAACATTTTCCATTTATGCTCCGCCTTTATTGGTCGTAGCGTGATGTTATATAGCCTATAACCTTCCTCGATAAATGGACTATCCAACACAAAAATATTTTTTCAATTCCAACCAGGAGTTCCTGAGATTAGCGCGTTCAAACAAACTCTTCAGCTTTATAACATTAGTATAGATTAGGAACTAAATGAAGATGACAAAGGATCTATCTAAGCTACAAATACGACCGAAACAATGTAGTCCAGTTAAAATCCAATGATAATTAAGGACATTGTAACAGAAATAAACTTAAATTAATCTGATATTAAAACAATCCATAAAATCCATTCAGATGCGACCATCGCAAACAGAGACTGACAGAAATATGAAGCAACAATAAAGAAACCATAAATAAAACGCTTATTGTAATTATCAAGGCGAAATCGATTAGTGTCGTGCCGTGATTTTATTACTTACTAGAACGCAAGATAAAACTTGTTCAGCTAATTATTATGTTTATTGAAATGAGACAATAATAGTTGAAAGTTGATTGGGTTGGCGCCGCTCCTGTTGTTAGAACTACGCGTATAGTATAGACAGCTTTCAGAAATAGAACGATCGTCAAATTCCCGTACGCAATCCTGGACATTAATCATAACAGAATAAGGATGGGAATAACTTGAAAATGCTGACAAGATTTTGACAGTATGGACGTGTAATTCGAGCGAATAGTTGTAAACATGGCTGATGTTTAGACCTAAGCCGTATCGAGAAGCACTATTGTAATCGGGCATGTGTTAGCTTCGTTTTACAGATCAAATAGAAATTAAACAATACATTAAAATAATGATTTCCCAATTTAACGCCATCTGTAACATTTATGTGCTGGCAAGGTTAGAATTGCTATTCAAAATCGTTTGAATTGACAGATTTCGCAAATGGAACGGCACTTAAGTTTTTGGCGGGAAATGCCTCGTAAATAGCACCTGTCAAATTCAGAGCGCCAACCACTGACGGCTCTCAATAAAGTTTAAAAATAGAACCATTGATGATGGCGCCCATGATTTTGACAGATAAATTAAAACTGTTGAAGTATGGCGTCCTTGCTAACCAGCCAGTTGCATGATATTTCTGATTTTTAAGTAATTTTCCGAACTGATTGATTTGTTTATTTGACTTATTTACAGAATTTTAAGAAAGATGGATCCAATTAGACATAAAAGAAGATTGAATTCAGACATAAAGCAAAGTGCACCTTTATCTAAAATATATTGTTAAACACCTTGGCATTCAGTGGAACGCTTAGAATTTTATTTACATACCTCTCCAAACGCCTACTCGTATGAGTTGTTTTAAATTTACACACAGTAAAACTAATTCGGAACAGATCAATCATACATCTATCTATCGGTTTAAAGAAATCATATCATCTTCTATCCCACAGATATAAATCTAACTAGATGACGCGATTGTACGAGTATGTACTTCGCGTGTCAAAAAACGGAGTAAAATTACGATGAATGATTGTAATTTGAGCTTTTCATTTAGCATTAACGGCACCGTAAATCAAACGAAATTTAGAAAATGCAATGCTATATTGAGCTGTAAAGACTGTATAGAAAAAGTTGGCCGAGACATTGGAAATGTTTTCTTTCAGTTAGATCAACTATCTTATAGATTAGCTAAAGTACACACATCTTTCATGGGGTACTGTGTCAAATTCTATCATTCTAATTTTTTTTTTTTTTTTAATTATAATTCTAATTCTAGGTAATAACAAATACCTTGTGAGATATTAAAACTAAATTAAATAAAATTGAAAACAATAGTTAAAAGCACACTTTCTATACAAGTATATTACAAATTAGATGATTATATTCAAGATAAGAATGCTTGGAATTATGCTGGTCCTGCTCCATAGGACAATCTTTAGTTTAGACAAAATCAAACTGGTTAATTTGTATTATATTCATAATTATAGTAACGCAATTTTTTTTTCTCTTTTTGTTTAAAATAATTGACTCGCATACTGTTCCGTTGTTGTTGAATTAGGTAATTTACCTATGTTTGCAATATTTTTAAGTATGTGAGAACCATGTTCCTATTTATCAAGTGAAGGAATTTACCTTTTAGTGCTTGTAATACTTTATACCTATATGTAGTATAGTAGTTCTGGGTGCATCGTTCTCACGTATAGGAATTTATTAATGTTTGTACTTATGTAAATATTGTAGAAAACTTATTTTTTTTAAAGAATAAGTATGGACTTTCTTGAGCGTTCTTCTTCATAACAAGCTACTTTTCCGAATGCACGGTAGGTTCAAATTTTATTACATGTAATTTTATAACTTTAATTGTTTAACGTTCAAAAGTGCCGTTTAATGGCCCAGTTGAAATAAATACATTTGACTTTGACATTGGTAAGTAAATTTGTTTTTAAATTTTGTATGTAAAAATGGCACGCTTGGTTTTCATACAGATTGAGGGACTTGCGTTATCTATTTAGATATATGTCTGTGTTCTATCCAGTATCGAAATTAGAATAGATAACAAATTTAAGAACTAGCAACCTAGATTTAAAGTAAGAAAGCATTTTTTTTAATAGATATGCTCGCGCTTGACCGCTATCTCAACTGATGGTAAGCGTTGATGTGGTCAACGGTGAAGCACGCTTGTCTATAGAAGTAACCTATTCACTCTTGACCCTTAGGTTGTAGCTATCGGGAACCACAGACTCCGGCAGGGAATCCCACTCCATAACTGTACGCATAAAGAAAGTATTTTCAAAACGTTGTTTCCAAACATTCGTTGTTGGGAAGTAATCTCTTGTACTTCAAGATTTCGATTTCTTTTTCTGGCAGAAAGCTACACTAGAACTGCGAGACATAGATTTTATCCCGGTTGAAAAATGCCAGTTCCAGTAAGACAGGCCACGGGGACAAAGCCGCGGGTAAAGTTATTAGATAAAATATGGGTAATTGAATGAGCATTTAATAATTACAAAAATATCAAAGCTGCCCTGGCTCTTTTACTAGGTAATCCTGTATCACATGATCCAGACCTCTAAAAAATTCTAATTTACAGTGTATAACCTGTTACAGGTGTATTATTTAACAGTGTACGCATGAATATATACGAAGACACTCTCTCAGAGAGAAATTTAAGGAGATTAATGTAATGACTGTGCCTTCTCAGTAAATACGTACGTATATGAAAATCTTTATATGCCCATAAAAACATAAAATTGTTTAAAAATACAGTAATATCCATAACATAAATACTAGGAACAAACACAAATTTGTAGTACCTACAACAAGGCTCAAGAAAATAGGTGGCTCGTTTAGATGTCAATGTGTACGCTTTTATAATAAGCTTCCAAGCCACGTACAAGATCTAAGTCTTTATAAATTCAAATAATTAATTAAACGGAAGTTGTGCCAAAAAGCGTTTTATACCATTAAAGATTACGTTGAGGACAAAAATGCTTGGGATTGAGTTGTTCCAATTATTATTATATTTTTTTTGCCTCATGAATTTTGTTTCTTTTTTGGTTGTATTGCAATGACAACAATATTTACTTTTTAAAGTATTATCATAACAAGGATATCATAATAATATCAAAAAAAGGATCATTCTAATTTTTTAATTTTCTCAGTTAGTTTTTGATCATGATCTAGCAGTTTGAGTAATTTATGCGGCCTACCCGAATGTCCTTTCTTTGGTATTGTTCGTCGAATCGTCGAGCTACTTAAATTCTGAGTTGAGTTGCACGGTTATTGACAAACGCGTGTACTGATTGGACAGGTCCACTCAATCTGGCTTTCCTCAAAGAATCATTTCAGACATGAATCTACATGGTCTTCACATGATCTAACCAAGATTTTGTCTGAACTTTAAAAGAGACCTCTGAGTTTGTTTCGGCCTTTCTTCTCAGAGTAGTCTGATAGGAAACGCCGACCTCATCTAGTTTTAAAAAATATGATCGACATGTAAAAGTGTTTGTACAAACCAACTTACAGAAATCAAATCATTGATCAAACAAACATTTAGACGATAAAATCTATTATATCGACGATAATTTGCAATCATCAAATATTAGGTAACAAGTTTATTTAACAAATTTTCTGCAATACCTTCCCACTTAAAGTTGACGCTTCCTACAGCTTCCATTTGACTAAGTTCGAGGTAACATCACAAAAAACTTGTTGACAAAAAACATTAACTTTAGTGTCATAATTTACAATGGCAATATTGCTAATTCCTTTTAAAGACTAACAAAAATATGCTAATCTGCAATATTAACAATGTTACTTTGTAAGTGACACTGAAGCTTTTTGTAGTGTCCGGTATTTCCCTATTTTTGTTAATATTTAACGTATGTGACTTAATAATGTAGCTTT